>CM054161.1:7321790-7324290 GCA_028751875.1 Rapana venosa
GTCTCTCTCTGTCTCTCTCTGTCTCTCTCTGTCTCTGTCTATCTCTGTCTCTGTGTCTGTGTCACTCTCTGTCTCTATCTGTCTCTCTCTGTCACTCTCTGTCTCTCTCTGTGTCTCTATCTCTCTCTCTCCCTCTCTATGTCTCTCTATGTCTCTCTCTGTCTGTCTCTCTCTCACTCTCTCTCTCTGTGTCTCTGTCTCTCTCTGTCTCTCTCTCTGTCTCTCTCTCTGTGTCTCTCTCTCTGTCACTCTCTGTCTCTATCTGTCTCTGTCTCTCTCTGTCTCTGTCTCTCTCTGTCTCTCTCTGTGTCACTCTCTGTCTCTATCTGTCTCTTTGTGTCTCTATCTCTCTTTGTGTCTATATCTCTCTCCTGTTTCAGAAACAGGAGGATTTATTGGATGTGCATCAGTTTGATGTCCTTGGTAGATTGATTCTTCCTCTAGATTGTTTTCTTCATGCGTGGAGATTGAACGTTTTCTGTGTGCAGTATTGTAAATCTAAAATTACATTTATCAAATCAGCTCCAATTTTGTTTGAGCTATCTGTTTGATCTGGTTTTCTCTTGTTTATATATCTTTGTTTTATATATAAAGTAGAATTCCTATTTTGTGTGTGTGTGCCTGAAGAAAAATTTTCTGCTTACTTGGTGTTCTGTTTATACTGAGGAGGATTTCGTCTAATATTCATTGCATTTTGTTTTCAATTATTAGATCAATTTATTCCTTAAAAAAAAAGAATCTCAACATGGCAAACAATTTTCAAACTCATAAATGGTTAAAACAATTTGGATTTAAAGTTGGTTATTTGAATATATGTCATTTGTTAAATAAAGTATCTGATATATTTTCTGTTCTCTCGAATTCAAATGATTGTTTTTCATGCTTTTTGTTTTGCAGAATCACGCCTATCAGATGTTGTTTCAGACAATGTTGTGTCTACTCCAGGTTATACCATCATTAGAAAAGATGCTAAAAGCAAGTTAGAAACAGGTTTGATAGCATATTTACACAATTCAGTCAATTTTAAACAAATGGATCAATTTGAAAAATATGGTATTGAAAGTATCTGGTTAGAAATTAATTTAAAAGGAATTAAATCATTTTTGATTGGTTTTGTGTATAGAAATCCAGAAGAACGTGTTAGTTGGTTTGAACGTTTTGAGGCTATGATGGATGATGTTTCTAACCATTCAACAGAAATTCTTTTGTTAGGTGACTTTAACATTGATTTATTTAAACCTCAAGATAACTGGAAGAGTGTGTTTGAGTCATATAATTTAACACAATTAATTAAAACCCCGACACGAAAAACACTTAGCTCTAAAACATTGATTGATCATATTTACGTATCAAATCCTACTAATATAATAGAAACATCTGTTCCAGAGTTTGGACTAAGTGATCATTTTCCAATATGTCTGACATGGTCTCGAAAAGGTGCTAAGATACCTAGATGTAGCCACTATAATATTTCCTACCGAAGTTATAAGACATTTAATGCTGATGGATTTCTGTCCGATTTATGTAAAGCCAATTTCTCAAATGTCTATCAGTATTCCGACCCAGATGAAGCTCTTTCTGCTTGGTATCATACCTTTCTTTCTGTTTTTGACAAACATGCACCACTTAGAAGTAAACGAGTAAAACTAAAAGACAAACCTCCATGGTTTAATGCAGAAATCAAGTCAGCCATTGCAGTACGCGACAAGCTTCTAAGAATAACAGGCAAAGATGCAGAATTTAAGAAACAAAGAAATAAGATAACAGCCATGAAAAGAGTAGCTCAGAAACAATATTTTAGTGATCTCATCTCATCAAGAAAAGATACAAAATCTGTTTGGAAAGCAATCAATCAATTAGCTGGCAAACCATTAACATCTATTCCCCTTTCTACAAACTGTCTGTCTCCTGAAGATATCAATAAGCATTTTGCTTCTGTGGGAGAAAAAGTGATTCATGTGAATAATACAAAGTTAAACGATTTATCTGAATTAGAAAAATTTTGTTGCTCTAAAAATGTACAATCTAGGTTTAAGTTTAATTTCATTACTGTTCATGAGGTGTACAAAGAATTGTGTTCTTTAAAACAATCAAATGCACGAGGCTTAGATGATCTTGACAGTAAAATTTCGAAGGTCTCGGCACCTATAATATCTGAGCACATTACCTATATCTATAATCTTTCCATTGAAAAATGTTGTTTTCCTTGTGCTTTTAAAGATGCTAAAGTTTTGCCCCTCTTCAAATCTGGTGATCCCAAAAATCCATCAAACTACAGACCGATATCAATCCTGTCTTCATTGTCTAAGCCTCTTGAAAAACATCTGAAGAGTAACCTTCAGTTGTTTTTTATTAACCATGATCTCTTTCATCCAAATCAAAGTGGATTTCGGAAAAACCACTCTTGTCATACTCTGTTAACTAATCTTATAGAACAGTGGCATGAAAATATTAACAACGATCTCTTATCTGGTGCTGTATTTGTTGATTTCACAAAGGC
>CM054161.1:7329290-7339290 GCA_028751875.1 Rapana venosa
CAATACAATACAATGCACATAGGTAATTTCTTTTCTTTTCTTTTCTTTCTTTTTTTTAAAACATTTTTTTTTATAATCATCGTCAAAATTAATAGAGACAAGTGTATGGTGTAAGAGAAACAACTCCTGCCATTTTTCTGTTTATTTAGTAAAGGCTTAATTACTTCCCTTATTTTCAAATATGGATAGGGGGTTTTGGGGCATCATTGTAAATCTGTGTCATCAAAATGATCTTTAGATGTGAGAGGCCGTAAAAGATTTAGTTAAACAACTTTTTATTCATCCTGCCCTCACAAAAAAATAAAGAAGATTGACATGTGTGTGTGCGCGCGCGCGCGTGTGTGTATTTTTGGGTGCGCGCTCGTGTGTGGCTATTGTTATTGTTGTCGTTGTTGTTGTTGTGGTGGTGGTAATGATGGGGAATTTTTAAAAAGTCTTTTCAGTAACAACCGCACAACGGACTACACACACACACACACACACACAACATCTTGCGCACACGTTAAACCCTGTTCCGCTTTTCGAAGAGTAAGGCCATTGTGTGCCGTGGGGAACAGATGACAGAATTGACAAAACCGCATACACGCGGGGACTGGATGTACAAAAGCACTTAATGTGCTTATCCATTATCCTCAATAAAAAAGATAAAATAAATAAAAGTAAAATAAAATAATATAAAATAAACACACGCGCGTGCACACACACACACACACACACACAACACACACACACGTACACACACACCAACCATACACACACACACATCACACACACACACAGACATCACCACACACACAAATTCTAATGCACATAAGCACTCCTCTGGTTGGCTAATATCTTCATGAGTGTTCCTTAACTTTGTTTCTTTCTTTCTCTGTTTCTGCCTCTGTCTGTTTCTGTCCTTGTCTGTTTCTGCTTTGTCATTTTAAGATATAACGGACAAAAGAACATTCAAATAGAGCTTTTTATTATAAAAAAAAAATCGAAACTCTTAAAAAAAAACCAAGACTTGAAGTAGACTTGAATGCAGATATGACTAAGCCTAACTATGTCACCTTGGGTAATTGCCCTTCCCTAAAGAGCAGCCTGACATGTAGGAGAGACATTGTGTATGTCTATCATTTTGTGTCAAAAGTGGTTAATTTTGTCTGTGTGGTTTTGTAACACATTAGATTGGCGTCTCTCTCCTCATCTCTCTCTCATCTCTCTCGCTCTCTCTTTGTCTACAATATCCTGTGGTATGAAAAAAAAAATTTTTAAAGGGAGGGGCCAATGTGTGAAAGATCTTAGTAAAGACAAGTTTATGTGGACATATTAGGACAATGTCAGTTGAGAGTATTGAGGAAAGGGTTTCCTATTATTTTTTCAGTCTTTGGTTGTCTGATTACAAATGTATACTCTACTATTGTTCCCTAGGATTAACTTGTATTTTGGTAACATAGTTGACTGAAAGTAGAATTCGGGTTTCTTTACATTCGGGCTGACCACGATGTTGCTATTTGCTGCGTGGCCTTTCATGTACCTGGTTAAATATGGATAGAGTAGTGACCTGATCGATATTTGGTGTTTCAGGTGTGTTTTTCTTTATATTAGGCAAATAAAAATCTGCAACTACTGCACCCTGCCTTGCACAGAGTGATTTATTGTCCTGAGAGAACTATCATTATTGCAACCTTGCAACAATTGGCGTCGTCGACAGGATTCGAACCTGTGCGTGGAAACCCCAATAGATCAAACCAACACCTTTCCGAAAAAGCTTAGTATAAAATACCAGGAAAAAATATTGTCTGAGATGATGATGATGATGATGACGACGACGATGGTGATGATTAATATGATGACGATGATGATGATAACAGCCACCATCATATCATCACACTACTACCTACTACCTACACTACTACGACTACTACTACTACTGCTACTACTACTCCTGGCCACCGCCACCACCACCACCCACACCACCACCACCACCACTACTGCACTACTACTACTACTTCTACTGGGATGATGATTTGATGATGATATGATTCATCTTCTCATCATCATAATTCATCATAATCACATCATAATCAGCATCATAATCAGCAGCAGCAGCAGCAGCAGCAGAATTAGTAGAAAGTAGTAGTATAGTTTTTATTTAAATCAATCATCATTCACATCAGCATCATCATCATCCATCATCTTCATCCGATCATCATCATCATCATCATCATCATCCATCGTCATCGTTTATCACCATCAAAACAACAATAATAACTCTAGGCGAAATCCATAACAACGCCAATAAGAACACTACAATACCCACTTAAGTCTCCCGCGTTTTTCCATTTTTTCTTATTTTTTGGAATCAAGTGCACGACCACGGAAAGGTAAGGAGGGGTTAGGGAGACAAAGCTGGGGGCCTTAGAGGGGTGAGAGGTGTGTGTATTGACACTGTGTAGTGTTTCAAATGGCGAGCCTTGTTTCCTTTACCTGGCAAATACTGTACTGGCCTCTCTGTCCGAGTTATCCTCTGTGTGTGTGTGTGTGTGTGTGTGTGTGTTGTGATGTGGTGTGCGGTGCGTGTTTGTGTGTGCGTGCGTGTGTGCGTTGTGTGTTGTGATTATTTGTGTTCTGTGTCTGTGTGTCTATATATTTCTGTGTGATAATTTTTACTTAGAGCATCTATTTTATTTGGTTTTCTGTAATATTGATACAATCTGAAGATGCTCTCTGTCCTGTCTGTCTGGTCTGTCTCTGTCTCTGTGTCTCTGTCCCTGTCTGTCTCTGTCTCTGTCTCATCCCTCTCTCTCTCTCCTCTCTCTCCTCGTCCTTCTCAAATCTCTCGTCTCTCTCGTCTCTCACTCTCTCTCTCTCTCTCAGGCAGTTGGCAGATGGTTTAAGACTTTCGCCTGCCAACAAGTAAACCGTGAGGTTGTGGGTTCGATTCCCATGCCTCGCCCTTTCTTCCCAGTTTGGACCAAAAAATCGAACAGAATGTCAAAGTCCTTCTGATGGACTATAAACCTGGCCCCGCGTTCGAAACGCATGCAGAACATCTTTTCACACGTTAAAATGCCTGTTCCGCTGTTCGAAGAGTAGGCCATAGTGTGCCAGGTGGAAACAGTTGACACATATTAACAAAACCGCATAACACACGGACTAGATTTAAAAAACACATGAGTGTCTTATTCCATTATCCTCGTATATATAAAGAATAACTTAAAAAAATAAAATAAATAAACTCTTTTAAAAAGTTTATCCTCTAATTACAACTCATACCAAAGACACACTGGATCAAAGAGTGAGAATTAATTACACGGCAAACCTCTTGGTCTCCAAGGGAGTAATGCTGTGTCATGAAGCGGAACGTCGGATCTGTTTCCAGTGACTTCCGTTCTGCATAGACTGATAAGGGTCGCTTCAAAGGGTGGTGGGAAAATCCATACAGGCTTCCGAGCATTGATTAAGACTGTAGGTACAGCACGTACCGGACAGCAGCGGCAGCAGCAGGCAGCAAGCAACAGCAGCAACAGCGGCAATAATTTGCTGGTAGCAGCAGCAACGAGCGATTAATTAATAACAGCGAAACCCACGCTATACATGTATGCCCTCACGCACGCACAGCACAACGCGCGCGCGCACCCACCCACACACCACACACACACACACACAAACACATACACAGGGTATTAAATGCCACCCCCCCCCACATGATGCTCACTTTTCATTATCCACGAAACTAAAAGAATAATTTTATAAAAATATATAGAAAAAGAACACACACACCGACACCACACACGCGCTCTTATATAACAGGTTTAAGCTCAATGCTTTTTAGAACAAAATTTTTAAAAAATCACATGTATCTGTGTTAAAATCTTACCAATGATCACATTCTTTTACGATGCAGAGATCAGAAAAACATCTAACCTGCCTTCCCAGTCCGTAGCTTGCAGCAAATTCATAACGACATTCCTTAATTAAAGAAATTGTATTAGTCATTAAGCCATACTCCTCTTATCGACTCCTCTGATATAAGGGAAGCTATCAAGTTATATAAGAATTGGAAGTTGGTAATTTTTGCTGTCTGATGTTGAGGGTTGGGTTTTTGTTGATGTTTGTTGTTGTTGTTGGTTTATCTTTGTTCTTTTGGTTTTTGTTTTTCCAGAAATCTGATTATGCCTTTTTTCATAATAGTTGTTTAATACGATGATTAGTTATATGCATTATCCCCTCCCCCTCTACACACACATACAACAAGCACGTGCGCGTGCGCCACAGCACACACACGCACAACGCGCACACACACACACATACACACACTTTCCTGTCTGATATCACAATTTAGTGGAAGGACGTTTAAACTGAAGAACTACAACTACACACGCGGAGACACACCACACACAACTACACACACACACACACACGCTGTACACACACGCGGACACACACACACACACACACACTGTTTTGTTTTGGTTCTTGGTTTTTCCTTGTTGCTTTGTTTGTTTTTGTATTATGGTGAAATATTTTTTTTTTTCTAGGAGATTTGTTTATTTTATTTGATTGTATGGTTTTAATATTGTTCAGTGTTTGTTGTGTTTTGTTTTTAATTCCATGGTAATGCATATAATATTATGCCTAGGTCTTGTTTGATTTGTATGGTTTTAATCAATAGTTAGGGTTTTCAAAAAATTCTATCTGTCTGGCATATATATTATTTTTTGTCTCTCTTTTTGTGTGTGTTTGTCCTTTAGAAGAATGGCTTGATGAAATAAAATGCAGAATGCACTGGTTATTCAATTGATCTGATATTTAAATTTGACTTGACTTAGACTTGACACGCCACACACACGCGCGCGCGCGCGGCAATAAACATACAACATACACACACACGTAACACACACACAACGCACACACACATACACACACAATGCACACACACACACGCACACACACATACACACACATACACACACACACATCGTACACAACACACACGTACACACACACCACACACACACACTACACACACATACACACACACTCACTCTCCTCACTCCCCCCTCTCTCTCCTCCCTCTCTCACTCTCATCCTCTCTCTCTCGTCGACGAAACACCCACTCTCAGATCTCCCTCTCTCTCCTCTCCACCTCTCTCTCTCTCTCGTCCTCCCTCCCTCCTCTTTCCTCTCTCTCTCTCCTCTCCCTCACTCTCCCTCTCCCTCTCTCTCCTCTCTTTCGCCATCTCTCTCCCCCTCCCTCTCTCTCTCTCCCTCTCTCTCACAGTCTCCCCCTCTCTCTCTCCCTCCCTCTTCTCCCTCTACTCTCTCTTGCCCACTCTTCTCTCGCCACCCTCTCTCTCTCTCCTCTCGTCTCTCCTTTCCCTCTCCTCTCTCTCTCCCACCTCTCTCCCCTCTCCTGCTTTCTCCCTCTCACTCTCTCCCCCCTATCCCTCTCTCTCTCACCCTCCCAATCTCTCTACTCTCTCACTCCTCCCTCTCCTCTCTCTCCCTCTCGTCTCTCCCTCTCACTCGCTCCCCCCTCTCTCCTGTCCCTCTGTTCCCTCTCTCACCTCTCTCTCTCCCCCCTCTCGTCTCTCCTCCCTCTCTCTCTCCCTCTCTCTCTCTCTCTCTCTCCCTCTCTCTCATCCGTAAACCCCTAATAATCGTGGTATATAGGATAAACGAAACCCGATACCCATATGCAAATTGTTACCGCGCTGTAAGGTGTAATTCGTTTTGGTTGAAATTGACTCAGATGGAACAACAAAGACTTTCTCGAAAAGCTTATAAAATGTTATATCTGTTAGATGAAGAAGGGAAAGGCAAACTGGGTTACTAAAGTTTAAACGAAAGTTATACAGAACGGTGTTTGGTTATGTGTTGCTCAATCAGGCGTAGAAAATCACTTGTTTGTTCTTACGACTTTCTTTCGTGAAAGATAATTGAAAGTCCGTGGCGAGGACAGGCAATTCACACATAAGAAAATAGTACAGATATGAAATGTACACAGTCATGATCAATCCATCACCATGTATCCCTTTATATATAAACACTGACGAATGGATAAGATTTTTGAAAAACATATTAACAAAATTTAGATTTGTGTATCTCAGAATTGAACCACGCATCAATTCTATTATAGGACATGTAATGACGAGAGAGCTTTGATTTGTCCTCTTTGTTGATAGTTCTATTGAAGACGAATACATTTTTCTATTCACAGTGTTCACGAACATACGGAATTAAGAGAGCAAAATACCTCGGAAAGTTCTTACGTCAACCTGTCCTCCAGAGTATAATCATTCTCATTATTGTCCGGAAATGAAGTTACTACAAAAACAGTTAGCTCTTTTTCTATATAAAGCATTTAGACTAGCGGGACACCCTTATTAATCTTGAAAAATGATCGTGAGTTTCGCTAAAGTATTGTGAATTGATTGTTTTAATGTGAATAGATATTTATTGTATTATAGCGTTGCTTTGTGTTTTCCCCCATTCAAATGTGGCTAAGGCCTTTTTGAATAAACCTTCGCATTTGCATTCGCATTCTCTCTCTCTCTCTCTCTCTCTTCCTCTCTCATCTCTCCTCTCTCGTCCGTCCCCTCTCCTCCCCTCCTCTGTCTCTCCACTCTCCCTCTCCCCACTACCCTCTCTCTCTCCCTCTCTCCTCTCCTTCTCTCTCTCTCTCTCCCCCTCTCTCTCTCTCTCCCTCCTCTTCTCTCCCCCCTCTCTCTCTCCCTCCCTCTCTCCCTCCCCCTCTCTCTCTCTCCCTCCCTCCCTCTCTCTCTTCCTCCCTCTCTCCCTCTCTCTCCTCCCTCTCTCTCTCCTCTCTCTCTCCCTCCCCTCTCTCTCTCTCTTCTCCCTCCCTCTCTCTCTCCCTCTCATCACCCTCCACTCTTCCTCCCTCTCATCTCTCCCTCTCTCTCTCTTCTCGTCCATCCTCTCTACTCTCAATCCGTCCCGTCTTGTCTTTCAAAAGACACGCCATGCACGTCCCTCAAAAACAAACAACAAAATTATTTTTAAAAAAATTTAAACCGCACACAACTGATGTCATGTTTCGCATCATCCTCCGAAATCGAGGATTGGAGCTGTCTTACATGGCCAGTCAAAACGGTCGCGTACACAAAAGCCTTGAAGCTCTAGCCGAGGTAACAAAGAAATAAAAGAAAACAAAAAAGACAAAAACAAATTCTCCTAGTCTGTATTGGAAAAGGGGCTGATATGCTTTCGTGACATGTCAGGCGTCGAACAGACTAAATATCAGGCCGCACACCGAGGTATTAAGTTGGGGGTCATGTAGTATCTTTTAATAAGAGCGTGTGTGGGAAAAAAAATTTGGTTATTTGCACAGATTTAAATTTCTTTTTAAGCATGAAAAATATCAGGACTGAGCTCTTGTATTTTTTTTTTGGGGGGGGGGGGGGGGGGGGTTTGAGGAGACATAGAGAGGCAATACCAGGTAGTCACGAGAAAGTTTGGAAATAATCATCAAATGAGGATTGCCTGTATTCCAACAGCGTTGACTACCCTCCCCCGCGCAATGCATATTGCGGTAAGAAGCTTAGCAGACGACAAAAGGACTGTGTACAGTGTTTGCTGAAAATTAAAAAAAAATTCGAAAACTAACCAAATTTGTTAAAAAATCACATGAGTTTTGAGTCAGAGGCTAGTCTTTCACAAAAAAAGTGTTTTTATGTCTGTGATGCTTAGTACGAGCGGTAAGGAATATAAGAGTCACATATAAAAACAGAGGGAAGAGGTGATTTTAAAATACCGTGTGCAGCCTCTAGCCAGAAGAATTTTTATCTTCCTCATGCAATAACTGATTCACTCCCTGGCCATTCCCCTGCCGGAGTAGGATGCCAAAAAATGACTCCGAGAAAAAAACCCCACCCAAACTCGCTGAAATCGGGAAGAAGAATTTGTTGAGGGAGGGAGGGAGGAGAGGAGAAAAGGAGAGAGAGAGCGAGGAGAGAGAGAGAGAGGAGAGAGAGGGATAGAGAGAGAAAGAAGAGAGAGAGAATTTGACATGAATGTTTTTTCAGAATGTTAAAGAGAGAGAGAAAGAGAGAGAGATAGGAATGACAATGACAATGCGACAAAAATTTAATGTGTTAGGTTTTCATTTGTGAAAGATAGGAGAGATAGATAGAGTAGATAGAGAGAGAGAGAAGAGAATAGAGAGAAGAGAGAGAGAGAGAGAGAGAGAGAGAAGAGATTGAGAGAGAATTTGTGACAGAATGGTTTCAGAATTGTGAAAGAAGATAGAGAGAGAGTAGAGAGAGAGAGAGAGATAGAGAGAAGAGAGAGAGAGAGAGAGAGACGATGAGAGAGAGAGAGATTGAAGAGAGAATTTGGACATGAGATGTGTTTCAGAATGTGAAAGAGAGAGAGAGAAAGAAAGAAAGAAAGAAAGTAAGAGAGAGAGAGAGAGGAAGAGAGAGAGAGAGAGAGAGAGAGAGGAGAGAGAGAGAGACACAACACATACACAAACAGCCAGACATGACAGAACAGACAGATTGAACAGAGACGGAGACGGACGGACAGCGGACGGACAGACAGGACAGACATACAGACAGACAGACAGAGAAACATACAAACAAAATATTACAAATACATCTAACACGATGTAGTTGAGTAGGAAATGAATAAGCGCAACGTTTTCTTTGCACCATGCCCAACTTCCCCTCCCCATTTTTCCCCCCAAGGACAATCTTATAGAATACTAGCAAGCAACAAAGCTTAAGCACCACTTAAGCAAAACTATATCAGTAGACACAAACATGAAATATAATAAGAAAAAGTCAAACACACCCAACCTCTTGTCTTCTATCGCCTCACTGAATCTCTACGTAAGCCCTCCCATCCGCCTGTCTGTTCGCACCTCATGTAGGACAAAAAGCATCATCCTAACCAATACGAATTAGAAGAAAAATGCGTGAACACACACACGACTATGCACACACACGCGTGCGCGCGCGCGCATAACACACAACACATACACACAAACACACCCACACCAACACACCCACACAAACACACCACATAACACACACAAACACACACACAAACACACACAAACACACAAAATATCACACACAACACACACACAAACACACCACAAACACACACAAACACACACACACAAACACGCACAAACACACACACACATATACACACACCCACACACTCACACACACACACACACACACAATCACTACACACACACACACACACACACACACACACAACACACACACACACACACACACAGTACCAAGAACCCCAGTACTACAATCGATTAGAGCACTTCGCCGTCACACCAGCTAAAAATTTATTTATGTCCACCAATCCTCCCCCCCCCATCCCCCCCTTCTCACCCAACCCCCTTCAATACAAGCACAACCCCCCCTTCCCCCTCCATCACCACCATCCATTACCAACACCACCACCACCACCACCACCACCGCACCTCCCTTCCACCCCCCCCCATCCCCTCCCCCCCTATTAACCATAGTCCACATCTCTCCCCCACATTGTTGCAGCCACACCCTTCTGTGTGTGTGTGGTGTGTTATGTGTGTGTGGGTAAAGTGTGCTGTGTGTGTGTGGTGTGCGTGCGAGTTGTGTGTGTGTGTGTGTGTGTGTGTGTTGTGTGAGAGAGAGAGAGAGAGAGAGAGAAGAGAGAGAGGAGAGAGAGGAGAGAGAGAGAGAGGAGAGAAATTCAGTTAGCGAAGGAGTGAATATCTGACCGGACGATCTGAAGAGTTTCTGGTAGAGTTGATTGCTTTATGTTGTTATCTTATTTATTCTTTCTTTTATTTCGAGGAATAATGAATCAAGCACTCATGTTCTTTTAAAAAAAACCAACACATTCAGACCCCGTGTGTGCGCAGTTTTGTAAATTTGTCATCCGTTCCCACCGGCAAACACTGGCCCTACTCTTCCGAAAAGCGGAACGGGATTTACGAGTGCGCAAGATGTTCTGCTTGACGTTCGCACACGGGACC
>CM054161.1:7344290-7346790 GCA_028751875.1 Rapana venosa
AGAGAGAGAGAGAGAGAGAGGGAGAGAGAGAGAAAGAGAGAGAGAGAATTTGGACATGAATGTTGTTTCAGAATGTGAAAGAGAGAGAGAAAGAGAGAGAGATAGAATGACAATGACAATGACAAAAATTTAATGTGTTAGGTTTTTCATTTGTGAAGATAGAGAGATAGATAGATAGATAGAGAGAGAGAGAGAGAGAGAGTAGAGAGAGAGAGAGAGAGAGAGAGAGAGAGAGAGAGAGAGATTGAGAGAGAATTTGGACATGAATGTGTTTCAGAATGTGAAAGAAGAGAGAGAGAGAGAGAGAGAGAGAGAGAGAGAGAGAGAGAGAGAGAGAGAGAGAGAGAGAGAGAGAGAGAGAGAGAGATTGAGAGAGAATTTGGACATGAATGTGTTTCAGAATGTGAAAGAAGAGAGAGAGAAAGAAAGAAAGAAAGAAAGAAAGAGAGAGAGAGAGAGAGAGGGAGAGAGGAGAGAGAGAGAGAGAGAGAGAGAGAGAGACACACACATACACAAACAGCCAGACAGACAGACAGACAGATTGACAGACGGACGGACGGACGAGCGGACGGACAGACAGACAGACAGACAGACAGACAGACAGAGAAACATACAACAAAATATTACAAATACATCTAACACGATGTAGTAGAGTAGGGAAATGAACAAGCGCAACGTTTCTTTGCACCATGCCCTACTCCCCTCCCCATTTCCCCCCCAAGGACAATCTTATAGAATACAAGCAGCAACAAAGCAAGCACACTTACAGCAAAACTATATCAGTATGACACAAACATGGAAATATAAAGAAAAAGTCAAACACACCCAACCTCTTGTCTTCTATCCCTCACTGAATCTCTACTAAGCCCTCCCATCCGTCCCTGTCTGTTCGCAACCTCACTGTAGGACAAAAACATCATCCTAACCAGACGAATTTGAAGAAAAATGCGTGAACACACACACACATGCACACACACGCGTGCGCGCGCGCCATACACAACACATACACACAAAAACACAGACACACACCACACACACACACACAACACAAAACACAACAAACACACACACAAAACACACACAAACACCACAAAACACACACAAACACACACAAACACACACAAACACACACAAACACACACACACACACAACACACACACACATAACACACACCACACACACACACACACACACACACACACACACACACACACACACACACACACACAACACACACACACACACACACACACACCACGAACCCCAGTACTACAATCGATTAGAGCACTTCGCCGTCCACACCAGCTAAAAATTATTTATGTCACACCCTCCCCCCCCCCCCCCCCCCCCCCTCTCACCCAACCCCCTTCATACAAGCACAACCCCCCCTTCCCCCTCCATCACCACCATCCATTACACACACCACCACCACCACCACCACCGCTCCCTCCCTTCCTCCCCCCCCCCCCCTCCCCTCCTTTAACCAATAGTCACATTCTCCCCCACATTGTTGCAGCCACACCCTCTGTGTGTGTGTGTGTGTGTGTGTGTGTGTGTGTGTGTGTGTGTGTGTGTGTGTGTGTGTGGTGTGTGTGTTGTGCGTGCGTGTGTGTGTGTGTGTGTGTGTGTGTGTGTGTGTGTGTGAGAGAGAGAGAGAGAGAGAGAGAGAGAGAGAGAGAGAGAGGAGAGAGAGGAGAGAGAGAGAGAGAGAGAATTCAGTTGCTGAAGGAGTGAAGATCTGACCGGACGTCTGAAGTGTTTCTGGTAGGTGATTGCTTTATGTTGTTTATCTTATTTATTCTTTCTTTTATTTCGAGGATAATGGAATAAGCACTCATGTGCTTTTAAAAAAAACCAACACATTCAGACCCCGTGTGTGCGCAGTTTTGTAAATTTGTCATCCGTTCCCACGGGCACACACTGGCCTACTCTTCCGAAAAGCGGAACGGGATTTAACGTGTGCGCAAGATGTTCTGCGTGCGTTCGCACACGGGACCTTGGTTTATAGTCTCATCCGAAGGACTTTTAGGGAGAGTGGAGTCGGCACTGATGTTAACTCCAGGGGAAAAATCCTCTTGAACGAGATTCGAACTCGGTTATTATTTGTACACTGTGTTGCATTGTTGTGTATTGGGCTGTAGTGTGTTGTGTTGTATATTATTGTGTTGTGTTGTTGTGTATTAATTTTGTGGTGTGGTGTATTGTATATTGTGTTGTATTGTTGTGTATTTGTGGTGTGCTATGTTGTATATTGTGTTGTGTTGTGTTGTTGTGTACTGAGCTGTGGTGTGTTATGTTGTATATCGTGTTGTATTGTTTTGGTATTGGTCTGTAGTGATTTATTTTGTATAATATTGTGATGTATTGTTTTGTATTAGGCTGTAGTGTGTTGTGTTACACTGCACCGTATTGTATTTATCGTATTGTATTATATTGTATCGTATTGTATTGTATTGTATATTATTATTATATTGTATCGTATTGTATTGTATTGCATTA
>CM054161.1:7351790-7359585 GCA_028751875.1 Rapana venosa
GTACATGGTGGTTTGTTGACGTGTACATGATGGTTTGTTGACGTGTACATGGTGGTTTGTTGACGTGTACATGGTGGTTTGTTGACGTGTACATGGTGGTTTGTTGACGTGTACATGGTGGTTTGTTGACGTGTACATGATGGTGTACATGATGGTTTGTTGACGTGTACATGGTGGTTTGTTGACGTGTACATGGTGGTTTGTTGACGTGTACATGATGGTGTACATGGTGGTTTGTTGACGTGTACATGATGGTTTGTTGACGTGTACATGGTGGTTTGTTGACGTGTACATGATTGTTTGTTGACGTGTACATGGTGGTTTGTTGACGTGTACATGGTGGTTTGTTGACGTGTACATGATGGTTTGTTGACGTGTACATGGTGGTTTGTTGACGTGTACATGATGGTGTACATGTGGTTTGTTGACGTGTACATGATGGTTTGTTGACGTGTACATGATGGTTTGTTGACGTGTACATGATGGTGTACATGATGGTTTGTTGACGTGTACATGGTGGTTTGTTGACGTGTACATGATGGTTTGTTGACGTGTACATGATGGTTTGTTGACGTGTACATGGTGGTTTGTTGACGTGTACATGATGGTTTGTTGACGTGTACATGGTGGTTTGTTGACGTGTACATGGTGGTTTGTTGACGTGTACATGGTGGTTTGTTGACGTGTACATGATGGTTTGTTGACGTGTACATGATGGTTTGTTGACGTGTACATGGTGGTTTGTTGACGTGTACATGATGGTTTGTTGACGTGTACATGATGGTTTGTTGACGTGTACATGGTGGTTGTTGACGTGTACATGATGGTTTGTTGACGTGTACATGGTGGTTTGTTGACGTGTACATGATGGTTTGTTGACGTGTACATGATGGTGTACATGATGGTTTGTTGACGTGTACATGATGGTTTGTTGACGTGTACATGATGGTTTGTTGACGTGTACATGATGGTGTACATGATGGTTTGTTGACGTGTACATGATGGTTTGTTGACGTGTACATGGTGGTTTGTTGACGTGTACATGATGGTGTACATGATGGTTTGTTGACGTGTACATGATGGTTTGTTGACGTGTACATGGTGGTTTGTTGACGTGTACACGGTGGTTTGCTGGCTTGTAGTTAAGTCATGTCAAGTCAAATTTTTATTTCCAGATGGTGCATTCAATAAGCAATGCATTTGCTTTTTTTTCATCAAGCCATATATCTAATACATTACATATTCATTGACGTGGAAAACAGTATGGATTATTTCCGTGTACATAATAGCTATTTACATGTAAACAATATGGTATGTTGACGTGGACACATGGTGTGTTGACATGCACACAGTATGACTTTGTTGACGTGGACACATAGTGTGTTGACGTGAACACAGTATGACTTTGTTGACGTGGAAACTTGGTGTGTTGACGTGAACACAGTATGACTTTGTTGACGTGGACACAGTATGACTTTGTTGACGTGGACACAGTATGACTTTGTTGACGTGCACACAGTATGACTTTGTTGACGTGCACACAGTATGACTTTGTTGACGTGAAGACAGTATGACTTTGTTGACGTGCACACAGTATGACTTTGTTGACGTGAACACAGTATGACTTTGTTGACGTGGACACAGTATGACTTTGTTGACGTGCACACAGTATGACTTTGTTGACGTGGACACATAGTCTGTTGACGTGAACACAGTATGACTTTGTTGACGTGAACACAGTATGACTTTGTTGACGTGGACACATAGTGTGTTGACGTGCACACAGTATGACTTTGTTGACGTGCACACAGTATGACTTTGTTGACGTGAAGACAGTATGACTTTGTTGACGTGGACACAGTATGACTTTGTTGACGTGGACACAGTATGACTTTGTTGACGTGAACACAGTATGACTTTGTTGACGTGCACACAGTATGACTTTGTTGACGTGCACACAGTATGACTTTGTTGACGTGAAGACAGTATGACTTTGTTGACGTGAAGACAGTATGACTTTGTTGACGTGAAGACAGTATGACTTTGTTGACGTGAAGACAGTATGACTTTGTTGACGTGGACACAGTATGACTTTGTTGACGTGCACACAGTATGACTTTGTTGACGTGCACACAGTATGACTTTGTTGACGTGCACACAGTATGACTTTGTTGACGTGCACACAGTATGACTTTGTTGACGTGCACACAGTATGACTTTGTTGACGTGGACACATAGTCTGTTGACGTGAACACAGTATGACTTTGTTGACGTGAACACAGTATGACTTTGTTGACGTGGACACAGTATGACTTTGTTGACGTGGACACAGTATGACTTTGTTGACGTGAACACAGTATGACTTTGTTGACGTGCACACAGTATGACTTTGTTGACGTGAACACAGTATGACTTTGTTGACGTGAAGACAGTATGACTTTGTTGACGTGAAGACAGTATGACTTTGTTGACGTGGACACAGTATGACTTTGTTGACGTGCACACAGTATGACTTTGTTGACGTGGACACAGTATGACTTTGTTGACGTGCACACAGTATGACTTTGTTGACGTGCACACAGTATGACTTTGTTGACGTGGACACATAGTCTGTTGACGTGAACACAGTATGACTTTGTTGACGTGAACACAGTATGACTTTGTTGACGTGGACACATAGTGTGTTGACGTGCACACAGTATGACTTTGTTGACGTGCACACAGTATGACTTTGTTGACGTGAAGACAGTATGACTTTGTTGACGTGGACACAGTATGACTTTGTTGACGTGGACACAGTATGACTTTGTTGACGTGAACACAGTATGACTTTGTTGACGTGAACACAGTATGACTTTGTTGACGTGCACACAGTATGACTTTGTTGACGTGAAGACAGTATGACTTTGTTGACGTGAAGACAGTATGACTTTGTTGACGTGAAGACAGTATGACTTTGTTGACGTGAAGACAGTATGACTATATTGACGTGAAGACAGTATGACTTTGTTGACGTGCACACAGTATGACTTTGTTGACGTGCACACAGTATGACTTTGTTGACGTGCACACAGTATGACTTTGTTGACGTGGACACATAGTCTGTTGACGTGAACACAGTATGACTCTGTTGACGTGAACACAGTATGACTTTGTTGACGTGGACACAGTATGACTTTGTTGACGTGGACACAGTATGACTTTGTTGACGTGAACACAGTATGACTTTGTTGACGTGCACACAGTATGACTTTGTTGACGTGAACACAGTATGACTTTGTTGACGTGAAGACAGTATGACTTTGTTGACGTGAAGACAGTATGACTTTGTTGACGTGAAGACAGTATGACTTTGTTGACGTGAACACAGTATGACTTTGTTGACGTGAAGACAGTATGACTTTGTTGACGTGAAGACAGTATGACTTTGTTGACGTGAAGACAGTATGACTTTGTTGACGTGAACACAGTATGACTTTGTTGACGTGCACATAGTATGACTTTGTTGACGTGCACACAGTATGACTTTTTTGACGTGCACATAGTATGACTTTGTTGACGTGCACACAATATGACTATGTTGACGTGAACACAGTATGACTTTGTTGACGTGCACACAGTATGACTTTGTTGACGTGCACACAGTATGACTTTGTTGACGTGCACACAATATGACTTTGTTGACGTGCACACAGTATGACTTTGTTGACGTGGACACATAGTGTGTTGACGTGCACACAGTATGACTTTGTTGACGTGCACACAGTATGACTTTGTTGACGTGCACACAGTATGACTTTGTTGACGTAGACACAGTATGACTTTGTTGACGTGCACACAGTATGACTTTGTTGACGTGCACACAGTATGACTTTGTTGACGTGAAGACAGTATGACGTTGTTGACGTGCACATAGTATGACTTTGTTGACGTGAAGACAGTATGACTTTGTTGACGTGCACATAGTATGACTTTGTTGACGTGAAGACAGTATGACTTTGTTGACGTGAACACAGTATGACTTTGTTGACGTGCACATAGTTTGACTTTGTTGACGTGAAGACAGTATGACTTTGTTGACGTGAAGACAGTATGACTTTGTTGACGTGCACATAGTTTGACTTTGTTGACGTGACAGACAGTATGACTTGTTGGAGTGAAGACAGTATGACTTTGTTGACGTGCACATAGTTTGACTTTGTGACGTGAAGACAGTATGATTTTGTTGAGTTGAACACAGTGATGACTTTGTTGACGTGCAACTAGTTTGACTTGTTGACGTGAAGCAGTAGACTTTGTTGACGTGAAGACAGTATGCTTTGTTGACGTGCACATAGTTTGACTTTGTTGACGTGAACACAGTATGACTTTGTTGACGTGAACACAGTATGACTTTGTTGACGTGCACATAGTATGACTTTGTTGACGTGCACACAGTATGACTTTGTTGACGTGCACAAAGTATGACTTTGTTGACGTGCACACAGTATGACTTTGTTGACGTGCACACAATATGGTGTATATAAGTGTATGCAATACTTATGTACGTATCACAATAATTTAGTGGTTGATGTGTATACAATACTTGTGTACGTATACACAATAATTATAGTGTGTTGATGTGTATACAATATTTGTTGATGTATACACAATATAGTGCGTTGATGTGTATACAATATGGTCTGTTGACGTGTACACAAGTTGGTCTATGGATGTGTACACAATATGGTCTGTTGACGTGTACAGAATATAGTCCTCATCCGTTTGCATACAGAACCCAGGTTTACAGAATCATCTGAAACAACTCGCAGCGGTAGTGGAGTTGAAAGCCATGCCCATTTTTAAAGGATTCCACCTCTTCAAGAGGATTTTTCCTCTGAAGTTAACATCAGTGCCCACTCCACTCCCCCAAAACTCCTTCAGATGAGACTGCAAACTGAGGTCCTGTGTACGAACGCTTGTGAAACATTGTTGCACACACGTGATCATCTGCTCTGCCTTTGGGAAGGGGACACAGCCTGTAGGAATGGGTGAGGGGGGAAAAAAGGAAAGAAAAAGCGCATGTATACAACTGTCCTGGTTAGACATTACCCCAATCCAATCCTGTTGTTTATAGCCCTGCCGACCACAGAGGCCATATCGGGGTTGTCACCTTTGTCACTGTGGAATATGGCTGTCTTAAAGGTGGGAAAACGGTAAGGCAAAAAGGTAAAGGAGTCCCATAACCTATGTGGTCGTAGGGGAGCGAGGCGTCAGAGACATCAGCTTCTCTAGGGGCCAGCATATTGAGGGCGGCGCCCATCTCCTCTCCCTCGCCGCTTTACCTTCCCTGACCCTAAAGAGGGCAGGTACCCATTTACAGCTGGGTGAACTAGGGGGAACTGTACTGAAGCCAAGGCGCGCAAAACGGTCACCCATCCAAAGTGGTAACCACGCTCGACGCTGCTCAACCTTAGCTGGGGAGGAAAGCGAGTGCTCTGACCACTGATCTGTCCCGTCCCCCAGGGGAAAACGGTGAGGTAGTCACAATCTCACCACCAGTGAACCACAGCGCTCCAGATGAGGAACGAAAGAAAAGAAGAAGGAAACAAAAGCCGTTAGTATGTTGTCGTGTCTGCTGCACGCCACCGGCAGAAAGGTGGGCACTGTCTGATAACGCTGGCGCTGTGTCTCCGTGTCATCCTCCTCCGCTTGCTGTGCAGGCAGAGCTGGCTGCAGACACAGGCGTCTGGTGCCCCAAATCCAGGTCAGGGCCGGGTCATCTCACCGCAGCCATGAGTTCCGCGCACCCTCAGGGTCACCCAACACGGTCGCCCACAGCACAGACCCGACCTTTCCAGCTGCCCACAGTCACAAGGACTCCCCCAGCAAGCACAGCGTGGGCGCTCAGTTTAAGGAACGGCCTCTCCTCCAGGACCTGCCCCAAAGCGATGACGTGGCGTCCACACAGCGCGTCACTTCCGGTGACTCTCCGGCAGATTCTGCGGCTGCCATTACGGAGGTTAAACGCGTGAAAAACATCATGGTCGATTTGGATTTGATGTGAACGTGTTCATGTTCGATTTGGATTTGATGTGAACGTGTTCATGTTCGGTTTGGATTTGGTGTGAACATGTTCATGTTTCCACTTGTATCAATGTGAACATGTTCATGTTTCGACTTGAATCGATGTGTACAATATTGTCTGACCTGGTTTTCATGTGGAAAAATATAATGTGTGTGGCTTCATCATGAATATACTATGTGATTAGGAGTCCTGTTAGCGACTGTCTGTAGACCAAATAACTGAATATGTTCACGGTGACTTTAGCATCATAAAGATCCCGATTTTCCACACCATACTGTAAAACAGGTCGTGTTTGTTTATCAACAACTAGTTTTATAAGCAGCTCAAGAGACTGATTTCTCAGCTTCATATTAATGTTTTTCATAACGAAAACAACACATGTTTACTCATACTTATAAGGTCTCGACACGAAGCACATAAACCAGTTTAGTTGTAAAAACATGCTCCTAGGTATTTATATGCATTACCTACTGGCATTACCGTTTTGTTATATATCCATCATACTCTTGCGGGCAAAAAAACCAACCTATCATAGATAGAATGATGTTACCTTGTGCTATATTTACCTTTAACCGCAGTAAATTTCCTGCTCTAAATAAACTATTTGACCGCGTTTGTGATCCAGTCACTGTTTGTCACATGACCGACTGATAGAAACTTTGATATGAAACAACTCGATATTATCTGCAAGAAACTGAGCAGCCTTTTTCATTATTTCTGGCAACTGCTAAGGTTAAAGCGTCACGGAGTGTAGAAGGTTAAAAACCTTTCAACTATTTTTAAGAAACTGTGCACCATTTTCCCTATTTCTTGAAACTGCTAAGGTTAAAGCATTGGATAACAAGAGAAAAGAGAAGGGGGTTGCGCACGTCACCTTGCTTTATCCCAGAAGTACACTGGATAATTATAATCAGCCATGTCTACCACACCTGACCCTTGCTTTCACCATGTATGCATACTAATTTCAGCTGAAAGCTACTTTCCCTGAACACCAATTTTTAAAAGGACAGGCCAGAGAATTGTTCTATCAATAAAATCAAATGCCTGCTTAAAATCTATACAGGCCACATATTTATCATCATTGAAAGAAAACTGCTGCTGCTCCTATGACATAAGAGTAGACATACGTGTGGTGAACAGCAGATTTATTACACTTGAAACCTGCCTGAAGTACCTAGTGATTTATTTTCCTCGACCCACTCTTGCAGCCCTTTGTTAATAACAGT
This sequence comes from Rapana venosa, assembly GCA_028751875.1. NCBI lineage: Eukaryota > Metazoa > Mollusca > Gastropoda > Neogastropoda > Muricidae > Rapana > Rapana venosa. Next base: position 7,359,084 of record CM054161.1, read on the forward strand.
GCTATGTATTTTACTGCTGGCGTCACATACAGAGATCCCTCAATACTTACTAGGAGAACTGACATTGCCGTTTGATACAGAGAGAGAGAGAGAGAGAGAGAGAGGAGAGAGAGAGAGAGAGAGAGCAGTGGGGATGTGTTGCATTCAGGTCAAATATAGTAGACAACCTAATTTATCTAGATTCTGTTTACTCATGACGTCAAGTCACCCTGAGATTGTGGGCAGCCTTGCTTTATATTTGTACAAAGCCTTTAGAATAAGAGATATCTTGGTTTCTTCAGTCATATTTTTGTAGCTGATTTTTGTTGTGGTGGTTGTTATACAATAACATTTTGTTGTTGTTGCTTTTCTTTTTTTCTCCTCTAAAATACTAAGCAGTTCGGCAACCTCATTCATGATTGGGCCAATGGCCTTTTTGTGAGTAAAAATTTCGAGTTCGAGTTCTCTCTCTCTCTCTCTCTCTCTCTCTCTCTCTCTCTCTCTCTCTCTCTCTCTCTCTCTC
>CM054161.1:7362585-7386207 GCA_028751875.1 Rapana venosa
CACAGCCCCCCCCCACACAGCAAAAACTATTTGGAAAGAGGCCCCAAAATTTTAACACAGCAGAAAAAGGGAAAAGACAAACCAGAATTTAAACCAAAACGTTTTTTACACGTGTCCCAATGTGTTGTGTGTGTGGGGGGGGGGGGGGTGGTGACGGCTTTTACATTATACAGCAGGTCACGTGGCACGTTACAGCTGTAAATGATGTACAGCAAAAACTTAACATGGAACACTACAGCTGTAAAATTAAATTTACAGAAGAACACGTGCCCGGGAACACAAAAACTGTAAAATTGATAAAAGCAGAACACGTGAAGGGAACACCACCTGTAAAATAAATTACAGCAAAAAAATTTAAAATTTGGAACACTAAGTTTAAAAAATGTTTATCCAAAAGAACACGTGTCAGGGAAAACGCCACAGCTTTAAAAATGTATATACAACAGAATACATTTCGGAACACTACAGCTGAAAAAATTATATACAGCGAACCCATGAATAGAATGCCACAGCTGAAAAATGAAAACAGCAAAAAAGTGTCAGGGAAAACACTACATCTGTAAAATGATGTACAGCAGAACGCTTTTTTTTTTTCAGGGAAAAACACTACGTTTGAAAAATGATGTACGCAGAACAGGGTGTCATGGAACACTACAACTGTAAAAAATAAATTACAGAAAAAACACTTTGTCATGGAAAACTAAGCTGTAAAAAAATGATATACAGAAAACACTTGCCCAAAACATACAGCTGTAGAAATGATATAAAAGAAAACACGTGTCAGGGAAACACTACAAACTGAAAAAAATATGTACAGCAAAAACACTTAACATGGAACTTTAAAAAGGCGGGTAAAAGGATTTTCCAGAAAAACATTTTCATGGAACAAAAACAGCTGTAAATGATATACACCCAAACCCCTTTTAAACATGGAACACTACAGTGTAAATTTGATATACAGCAAAACAGTGTCACGGAACACTAAGCTTTTGAGGGTTGAAAGGTACAATGAAAAAAGAAAAGTATTTCTTTCGATCCAGAAGGCCCAAACCCGGGCTTATCCCGGTTTCTGTAGCGTTAAGCGAACGGGTTTTGGTTTTTTTTCACCACCCCGTGACAGGACCCCCTAGTCTGTCGCCAGATACTTTCCCCAGCAGGCAGGTACCCCCCTTGAAAAAGGGGGGTTGGGGAGTGGGGAAAATGGGAGTAAAGTGTTTTTCCCAAAGGGGACACAACACCAAGCCGAGCGGGGATCAAACCCCGGGGAAACCTCGGGATCACGATTCAAACCGCCAAAACCACTCGCCCAGGGGCCCTCCTGCAGGGTTTAACAATAACAAAAAGAAAACTGCAAAATTATACCTGTTCCAAAGGATCCCCTACTGAAAACACCATTGTTTGTGTGGAAACTACGGAAAACATGTGAAGCTACGGCTGTAAGCCATGTGTGGGCCCCAATAGAGGAAAAATACACTAAAAAACACACAAAAATGGGGAAGGCATATCTGAATTTTAAGGGACACAAAAAAAAGGGGAAAGGAGTCCCTTTCCCTATTTTAAAGGTCGTGGGGGAGCGAGGGCTCAGGGGACCCCACTTCTCTGGGGATTTGCAAAATTGAGGGCGGCGCCCATCCCCTCTCCCTCGCTGTTTTTCCCTTCCCGGGACCCAAAAGAGGCAGGTACCCATTTACAGCTGGGTGAACGGGGGAAACTGAAATAAAACCCAAAGGGGCGCAAAAAACGGTCCCCCAACCCTATTGGAAACCACGCCCGCGCTGAAAAATTTTTTTTTTGGGGGGGGGCGGGGGAAAGCGAGTGTTCCGACCATGACCCCCGAGCAAATAAACCCCAATTTTTAACTGAAAAATAATACCAGCTGGTCACAAAGTACATAACTGAAAATTGTGATAAAAAATTATGATGGACAAAAAAGCACAATCCCAAATACACATAAAAAATAGACAACATGTAAACTGTAAATAACATATACCCGAATAGACAACATGTATAACTGTCAATCCCCATTTTATCAGAATAGAAACAGGGTTTAAAACGGGGCAATCACATATCAAAATAGACAACATGTTTAACTGTCAATCACACAAAATCAGAATAAAAAAACATTTTTAACTGTCAACCCCCCCATACCCAAAATTTAAGCAACATTTTTAAACTGTCAACCCAACATATCAAATTTGACAACATGTTTAACTGTCAACCCACACAAAATCAAATAGACAACATGTTTAAAATGTAAATCCCACATATCGAATAGACAACATTTTTAAAACTGTCAATCACACATATCAGAATAGACAAAATGTATAACTGTAAAACATACATATCAGAATGGGACAACATGTAAAAATGTAAATTTACCTTAAATTGAAAAAAGGGGGTTCGGGTTTGGGAAAATATTATTTACCAGAATGGACCCTTAAGAAAAAACAGTAAAAAACTCAATATGAGACCTTTTTCATCAATAACAATAACAACGGGGACCTTGAAATCAGTAAAAAGGAACAATTTAGGACCTTTAACAGCAGTAACAAAGCAATCAGGGACATTTTGGTGCAGCGGTTAGCGCCGGGGTTAACACTGGAAGGTCGCGGGTTCGAATCTTAACGGTCATAGGGATTTTTTGGACCCCGGGGCCGGGCCCCCCTCCCCAAAGTGATTTGGGCCGGGGGTTCGGGGAAAAATAAAAACAAAACAGTCGGTTTTAAACCACTTTACAATGGGGATTTTTTAGTGTTGCTAAAAATTACCTGCCCAAAAACACTGCAGGTGTCTTTACTCTGGGTCCCGGTTGAGGGCCAGGATAAATCATGATAGTAAGCGGGATTCAGCCCTGTCAGGTAGTTTTGATGCACAGGCATTTCCTAGCAGTTTTTATTGCTTTATCCTCATAATCATTGATCCCCCTTCCCAAAAAAAAAAAAATTTTTTTGCCTTTGTTTCGGGGGGCCCCCAAAACCCCCCCCATTTGTTCAAACCCTTTTGGGGGTTGGGGTTCAGGGGGGTGGGGGCTGTTGGGGGGGGCATTGTGGTGGTCCCCAAACCTCCAGTGGGAGATTTCACCCAGGGGGGCTCCACGGCGAGCTAATAAGTATTGTCGTTTGGGGGGGGCCCCCCTTTAAGGGTGGGGGGTTCCGGGCCGGTGTTAGGGGCGGAAAAGGGCACCACTTAAAAACCACCAAAGTGACCCGGCGGGAGTGCAGGGCCCCTTGGGGGTTTGGCCCCAGGGGGCTGACATTAATGGGACCCCCTTGGGGAAATTTTCCGCCCCGCGGCGTGACAAAAACGAATTGGGTATAGTGGGGCAGAGAGTTTAAAATTAGCGGCGTGGGGAAAACAGCGGGAACAGGAACGCCACAGAAGTTTTGGCATACCCCCCTTTAAACCCCCCCCCCCCCCCCCAAAAAAAAAAAATTATACAAAAAAAAAAAAAGCAAAAAAAAACCCCGACAATCTGGGCCCTTTGGGATCATAAATAACAAAACAATTTTGGCCCTTTAAATCATCAGTAAAAAGGGATAATCTTGGACCTTAATCATCATTTAAACAAGAAAAAATTCTTGGCCTTAATCATCAGTAAAAAGAACAATCCGGCCCCTTAATCATAAAAAAACCCGGGAACAATCTGGGCCCTTGGGTTCATCAGTAACAAGAAAAACTTTGCCCCTCAATCATCGAAACAAGAAAAATTTTCTTTGCCCTTTTAACCCTCAGTAACAAGAACAATCTTTAAACTTAACCATCAGTAACAAGAAAAAATTCTTGGCCTTAACCTTCAGTAACAAGAAAAATTTGGGAAACCAAAATTCATCAGTAACAAGACACTCTTGGACCTTAATCATCAGTAAAAAAGGGAAATAATCTTGGACCTTAAAAATAAGTAACAAGAACAATCTTGGACCTTAAATTTCCACCCGTAACAAAAAACAATTTTAGACCTTAATAATCATAACAAAAAAAATCTTGGACCTTAATCATCAGTAACAAGCCCAAATTTTTGGGCCCTTTTAAGTAAAAAAACCAATAACGCCCCCAGGCCCCAAAACATCATTTAAACAAAAAAAATATCAACTTTGTTTAATCAGTAGTAATCACAACCCGGGGAAAACTTAATATCTTTTAATCCCAACAATCGGGAAACCTTAACCTTTTTCATTTAATGCAAACCCAAAATGAACCAAAATAATAAGAAAAACAAAAAAAACTTCGCCCTTAATCATCGAAATTTTCTAACAATAGGGAAACCTTTAAAATAATCAAAAAAAACAAACCAATTTGGGCCCCCTTAATCCTCATAATGCTAACAATGTTTTTTGATCACAGTGTATAACAATAGGGAAACCCGTAAAAAAACAAAAAAACTAGAATCGGGGGACATAAATATCAGAAAGCAAACACTATTTTATCTACCCTATCATCTGCCCCCGTGTCTGACACCGGGGGGCCCCCACCCTCAAAGATTCAGCAACCATTTTCCCCCCCCTTCCTCCTTGTTCCTTGCCTTTCCCAGGGTTTTGTTGATTTCCCTGGGCCTGCCCTTTTCACTGATTTTCCCCCCAGCTTTCCCTTGGTTTTGGCCTTTTTCCTTTTCCCCCTTTGGGACGGGTGCCTTGAAAAACTGTTTTTTGAAATTTCCCTTGGATTTTGGGAGAAAACCCATTCCACTTAATTTAGGGCTTTTTAAACGATCGTTAAAAGGGTTCCATGGGGTCCAATGGTTTGCTGGATTCTTTTATGCCGCTTTCTTTGGGCTTATTGGTCTTTGTAGGAAAATCCCAAAGGGAGTCCCCCCCAAAAAGTTTCTCATCCCCTTTCCCCTGAACTCTTCTCCCAAATCTCAGTCAGGGCCCCATGATTCACGGAATACAAAATATGGATATGACAAGGGGAGCGCATTATTCTGATCTTGGAGTTAATTTGAGTTTAATCTTTTCTCTCCAAGGGTGTTTAGTTTTGAAAAAAGCTGTTATTGTCGTGAGTCCGGCAAAATTACTTTGGGTTTGGGATCCCGGCCCCGGATACAATGGCTCCCGGGTACTTGAAGCTTTTGAACTTTTTTCCAGTTTTCTGGTCATTAACCCTGAAATAGTGCAAATCCCGTTGGTTTTTTTTTAATTTTCATCAGTTTGGTTTCTCGCACTGATTTCCTTTCCGTATTTTTTGGGGGCCCTTTTACCCAAAGTTTTTCTGTTGGGGCGGGAAAGTCTTTTTCTGACCCTCTTTTCCATCAATGTCACCCGGGGAAGGGGGAGGTTTGGAAAACGTTCGGGCCACCAAAGGCTGACGGGATCCTTCATGATGTTCCAGTGCATCGGGCCTGATTCCTCAGGAAATTTGAAAAAAAGTGGGTGGGGAGTAGAAAACCCCGGCCTTATTCCAACTGTTTTTTCAAAAAACCATTCTCCAATGTTGTTGTTGAAAGAAACCTGCACTGGGGGCCCCCGCTGTCCATGTTTGATGATCTGTTTCAGGGTTTGTTTTTTTTTTTTTTTTGTTTGGCTGTACAAATTATGGTTCCCCACAAAGTGCACCCACCCCCGTAAAATTCCCCTTTTTAAAAAACGAAAAATTTAGGGGTTTAAAGGCCCTGTTGATTTGAATTTTTACCGCTCACATATTTTTCCCTAGGTTGAATAACTTTTTCTGTTGTGCTGCGCCCGTTTCTGAAACCTGGTTTTGTTCCTCAGAAAATGATGGTTCTGCGGTGGCTTCAGTCTATTCAATTTTATCTGCACCCAGGGCCTTTGCTTGGGTTGCCCATTTTTGGGTTTTGAGACTCCGGGAGTTTGCCAGTTAAAAAACCACCCCAGCTAGTGAATACACTTGGCCCACACAAGAAATCCAAAAAAAATGGACATGGCATAGCCCCCCAAAAGGAAAAACACCCAACCAAAAAAAGATTACATCATGGTGAAAAGACGGTTTTAGTCTAGCGTTAAAAATCGCACAGACACGAAGTTTTCCAAAGGGGCAGCATAGGGAGTGATCATGATCTTGTATGATGGGCTTTTTTGACCCAGGGCTAAAGAAAATTTCCACAAGCAACAAAATTTTGGATCAAATTTGGGGCCCCGAGGGAAGGGGAAAAGGGGGCCCAGAGGTAAATTTGAAATTTTTCAAGTAAGGGGATAGGGGGAAAGGTTTTCAGAACCACTTGGGAAAAGACTCGACATAGATACACAGACGAAATATTTTTTAATTTTTGCGGTGACCCCAAAAAAGAAACGAGCTTCTTGGGAAAAAAGCCGGGCCAGTCCAAAAAACCATGGGGTCACCCCCTTTAAAACCTACAACTATGGGACAAGCGTAGAGGAGTTTTAAAAAAGGGAAAAAAGAAAAAAAAGAAAGAGCAAACAATTAGGGCAGTCAAAAAAAGAAACAGGGGGTTCATTGGAAAGGAAGGGGGGAAAAGAGAAATGGTTAGGTGAACATTTCCAAGGACATTTGAAGAGAACCCTCAAAAAAAACCCAAAAGCAAGAAAACAAATCAGCTGGTGAAAGACCCGACTAGCACGAAAAAAGAGAAAAGGTTTTAAAAATCCAAGACAAAAAAGGGAAGTGTTTCACTTTGACGAAAACCCGGGAAAATTCCTGAAAAGGTTTGGGCAAATATGCTCCCACCCCGTATAACTTTTAGAACCGCAGGGAGATCCAGAAGTCCTTAATGGGGGCCCTTAAAGCAAAAGGGCACAGACAGTCACCCTATCCTTTCCGAAAAAGAGGGGAAAAAAGCAGTCAGATCGGGGGAAAAAGGGGGAAGGGCAGGGAGGGGGTGAACAAAAATTTCCCCGCTGAGTTGGTTCCCCAAACTGGAGGGGGGAAGCCCATGAAACAGCGGGCCCCCCTAAAAATTTGCAACATGATCTGGCAGAAAAAGGAAAATGGCCCAAAACCATGGACCCAGTTTACTCATCCTCCCCACCCCCAAAAAAGGAAAATCAACAACAATGCCCTAAAAAAACCGGGGGACAAACACCCCAATGTTACCCAAGCAAGGGCAATGCTAACATATGGAACCCTAATTTTCCAGTCACAAAAAACAATTCAGGGCATTGTTATCAGTAATGCCCAAACAATAGGGAACCCAAAAAATCCCAGTAACAATAATAAAAAAAAATTAAAACAATACAAAGGGCATTTTATCAGTAATGCAAAACTAGGGAACCTTAATCCCAGTAACTATAAACAGAACAAAACATGGGCATTGTTATCCCGTAATGCAAAAACCATGGACCCTTAACTCCCTTAAAAATAACCCAAAACAGGGACTTATTTTCAGTAATGCTAAAAAATATCTAGAAACCCTTTAAACTCCAGTAACAATAAAAAAATTCGGGCATTTTTACAGTAAAAGCTAAAATATCTATGAAAACCCTTTAATCCCAGTAACCAAAAAACAAAACAGGGAAAAGTTATCGTAAAGCTAACAATAACAAAGAAAACCCTTTTTCTCCAGTTTTAAAAAATTTAAAAAAAAAAATTACAGGACCCTTGTTTTCAGTAATGCTTAAAACTATGGAAACCCCTTTAAACTCCATAAAAATAACAACAACAATACAGGACTTGTTATCAGTAATGCAAAAACTATGGAACCTTAATTTTCAGTAACAACCCCAAAAATTCAGGGGGCATTTTTTCATCGTAATTCTAACATTTTTGGGAAACCAATCCCTAAATAAAAAGTTTAAAAATAACAAAAATACAGGACAATTTTTATCAGTAATGTAACACTTGGGGAACCCCTTTAAACTCCCCGTTAAAAACAAAAACCCGGACATTCTTTTTAGTAATGCTAACAATTTAAATATGGGAACCCTTTAAACTCCCGTCACAAAAAATACCGGACTTGTTTTTCCCGTAATGCTAACACTATGGGAAAATTAATCCCAAAAACAATAGAACAACCCAAAACAGGACATTGTTTTTCCGAAAAGGGTAAAAACTATGGAACCAAAAAACCAACCCCCAACAACTTTTACAACCCTTTTTTATCATAACTAACACTATGGAACCTTAATCTCCCGTAACAAAAAACAATACAGGACATTGTTATTTATAATTTTAACACTATTTGGGAAACCCTTTAAACGCCAAATACCAATAACAACAACAATACAGGAATTGTTAAAAGTAATGCTAAACCCTTTTGGAAAAATTAAAACTCCCGTAACAACAAAAATTTTCAGGACATTGTTTCATTTAAAGCTAACACTATGGAAAACCCTTTAAACTCCAAATAACAAAAACCCAAAAACAATACAGGACAGTTATTTAGTAATGCTAACACTATGGAACCTTTAAACTCAGTAACCCAAAAAACAAAAACAATAAAAGGGAAAAAGTTATCAGTAATTTCTAACAATAAAATATTTGGGAACCCTTTAAAATTTAATTTTAAAATAAAAAATTTTGGACATTATTATCGTAAATCTAACAATTTTAATATGGGAAACCCTTTAAACCAAAATTTACAATTAAAAATACAGGCCCTTGTTAACAAATGCTAAAAATAACTATGGGGAAACCCTTTAAACTCCAAAAAACAAAAATAATAACAACAATACAGGACATTGTTTTCGTAATGCTAACCTATGCAACTTTTAAACTCCAGTAACAATAACAATTTCAGGACATTGTTTTTCAGTAAAGAAAAAAAAAACTAAGGGGAACCCTTTAAACTCCAGTAACAATAACATAACAATACAACATTGTTTTTTTCAGTAATGCAAAAACCCAGTAAAACCCTTTAAACTCCCGTAACAATAACAACAACAATACAGGGCATTGTTATCAGTAATACTAAAAACATGGAACCTTAATTTTCCCGTACCCAAAAAAAATACAGGACATTGTTATAAAAATGCTAACAATATGTATGAAACCTTAATCTCCATAACAAAAAACAATACAGGGGAAAAATTTTTCAGTAAAGCTAACAAAAACTATGGAACCTTAAATTCCAGGGAACAACAACTTTTACAGGACTTTTGTTATCAGTTTAAAGCTTTAAACTAAGGAACCTTAATCTCCAGTAAAAAATAAACCATTTTAGGACATTGCTTTTCAGTTTAAAAACACCCCGGGGGCCCGAACAGTGGAAAGGCAATTTTAAAATCTGAAATTGGGGGTGGGCCTTTTTGGTGAAACCTTTTGGAAAAATATGCACTCATTTTAAGGGTCTTTTTGGGAAAATTTAAAGTGGGGTAAACCCCTTTGGATCTTAATGTTTTTGGGTCTGGGACCTTTGGGTAACAAAAGGGAAATTTTCCAGGTCTCTGAAATGTAAAATGTGAATTTTGTGTGCAGGGGATAAAAAATTTGGTACTTTAAAACATAATTTTAAAGATAACAATCTAGGGATTTGTGAAGCATAAAAAAGTATCAAAAATCTTTTCCCTTCGTGGGTTTTCCCTTTTTGAAAACAGTTTTCGAAGGGGGAATTTGTTGGCCGGGTTTTTGGGTACCCCGTTGGGCCCCCCAATAGGGGAAAAAATTTGAAAAAACAAGAAACTTCCAAAAAAAATGTTTTCCCCAACAGTTTAAAAACCCCCCAAAGCAGAATTTGGGCCAATATTTTAAAAAACGACAAACAAAAAAAAAAACCTTACAGCGCAACAACAACAACAACAGCATGTTTTCATAAAAAGGTCTTTTTGGGGATTTCCCACCTTGGTAATGCTGGGTCTCCCTTAATTTTGGGTTGCCTGGTGCTTTTGCCCTCAGTTTTTCTAGGTCTTTTAATCTCCAAACATAGTTCCTGGGCTTTTTCTTTTTCGGAGAGGGGGGGAGGAAAGGAAGGGGAGGGGGGGGGGGTAGTCCCAAACGGTAAAAGTGTGCAGCTTGTGAACAGGGGGGGGAAATTGGGGTTTCAGGTTCAGGCTGTTTTTGCGTGAACGTTTAGGGGTTTTTTTTCTTTTTGGTTAACCTTTCCCTGGGGCTTTTCCCTTTTCATCAGGGGGGTTTTTATTTTGGGTTACCTTTCCATGGGTTCCCTTACATCAGGCTTTTCTTTTTGTTTTTGGTTTTTTTCCATGGGCTTTCCGTACATCAGGGGGTTTTCTCTTGTTGGGTTTAACCTTTCCAGGAGCTTTCCTGTACATCAGGCTTTTCTCTTGTGGTTGCCTTTCCCTGGGGTTTTTCCCGGGGAAAACGGGGGTTTTCCCCTTGTGGGTTACCTTTCCATTGGGGTTTTCCCGTCCCATAAGGGTTTTCTTTTCTTTTTTGGGGTTTCAATGGGGTTTCCTGTACATCAGTTTTTTTCTTAGGGTTACCATGGGGTTTTCCTGTACATTTTGGGGTTTTTCTTGTTATTTTCTATTGGGGTTTTTCTGTAAAATCCAAGGGCCCTTTTCTCTTGTGGTTACCATGGGGTTTTTTGTAAAATCAGGGGGTTTTTCTTTTGATTTTTTACCCCAAATTGGGGGCTTTTTTACTTTAAAGGGTTTTTCTCTTGTGGTTACCATAGGGTTTCCTGTACATCAGGGGGTTTTTTTCTTTTGGTTCACATGGGATTTCCCGTATATCAGGGGCTTTTTTCTTGGGTTACCTTACCCTGGGCTTTCCTGTACATCAAGGGGTTTTTCTCTTTTTGGTTATCATACCATTGGGCTTTTCCGAAAATCAAAGCTTTTCTTTGTGGTTTTTCAATTTTTCCTTGGGCTTTCCTGACATCTTGTTTCTTTTTTGGGGTCACCCTGCATTGTAAGGTTTTTTAACTAATGGGCAGGTGTCGGGGGTAGTGTGCTGACCTTGGTCAGGTTTTAGGTTGGGGTGTTGCTGCCTCGGTCAGGGGGTCAGGTGGTGGGGCTGGGCCCCCTGGTCAGGTGTAGTGTGATGGGCCTTTGGTAGGTGTTTAAGGTTTTAGTGTGCTTTACCTCTGGCAGGTGTCAGGGTAGTGGCTTTTACCTCTGGTCAGGTCAGGGGTTGTGTGTGACCTCTGGTCAGGGGGTCAGGTTGTGGGGTGGGTGACCTCTGGCACGTGTCAGGGTTGTTTTGCTGACCTCTGGGCTTTTGTATTTTGGGGCTTTTACCTCTGGTCAGGTGGGCAGGTTTTATTTTGCTTTACCCTGGGAAATTGTTGTGGGGACTGAATTCTGGTTTTAGGGGTTTAGGTTTGTTCCCCTTTCAAGGATTTTTTCTGGTTTTTTTTTTCCCTATTTTTTGGGTTTTTTTTTTTTTTTCCCCCCCCTTTTTTTTTTTTTACTCTTTTCCATTCCCTTTCAATAAAATTTTTTTTTCCCCATTAAATTTTTTTGGGAAAAAGGGGTTTATTTTTTTTCATCTTTCACCCCTGATTTTAAATTTCAAAAAAACCCTAAAGACCCCCAAAAAATTTTTTTTCCCCCCCCTTTCCCCAAAAAACCCTCTTTTTACATTTCCAAACCCCTTTTCCTTTTTTCCCACAAACCCCCCCCAAACTTTTTACCCCACCCCAAGAAACCAGTTCATTTTTCATACCAATCACAAAAATTTTCCCATTTTTACTTTTTTACTCCCCCCCAATATCACAATTACTTTTAAAAACCCTTTTACATCAAATTTTAAAATTTTTTTTCTTTTACCCCCCCAAAAAAGATAAGTTAAAACCTATACCATTCCCACCCCAAAGTTTTTCACCCTTATTTTTTTTAAACCCCCACCCAAAAAAAGGGAAAACCAAAAACAAAAAAAGTCACTTAACCCCGGGGGGGTTTTTTAAAATCCAATTTAAAAACCTTTAAAACAATTGTTCACTTTTTAAATTTTTGACCCCCCCCCCAAACCTGAAAAAAAAATTTTCACTAAAATTTTAAAACCTACAAAAAAGGGGGCCTCCACCCCTTCACAAAATCAATCACACCCCCAACAACCCCAAACCCAAACCCACCCCCACACCCCCCCTCAATTCTTCCCCCCTGGTTTTCCCACACCACCCCCAACCCTTTAACTTCTTGTTTGTATGAAAAACTCCTACTTCCCCAGCCTAAAAATTTTTTCCCCTTTTTTTTATGTTATTTACCACTATATTCAAACCCTGCTGGGGGGGTTTTTCCCCGGCCCCGGTTACCCACTGCCCGGGGTTTTTTCCCCACCCGGGGCAATAACAAACCCTAATTTTTCCCCTCACCTCCTTCTACACACCCCCAAAAAAAAACCTTGCCTTAATAGGCCCCCCTTTCCTAACTTTTTCCCAACCACAATTTCAGGGAAATAAGGGGGGGGGTCCAGATACGTTTTTCCCCTTTCCCGAGGAAATTGGGGTTTTAAAGGTTTCCCCCCCCTTTTGCAAAAATTTTATTTTGTTTTTTAAAAATTCACACTGGGGTTTTTTTAACCTTTCATTATAAAAAGGAAAAGAAAAAAATTTTTTATTTTTTTTAGAATAAAATAAAAACCCTTAAAAAAACTACCCTTTTTTTTTTTACCTTGGACAAAAAAAAAAACCCCAGCTCCCCACCAAACAAAAATAAAAGGAACCAAAAAACCCTATTATCAAATCCAACCTAAACACCCCCCCTTTTTTTAAAATTTGTTTCCAGCCCCAAAAAAACTAAACCCAAAAGGGGCACCTAAGATTTTTTGCCCTCCCCCCCCCCCTTTTCCTTTACCCCTTTCCCTCCCCAAAAACCTAAACCCCCAACACCCAAAGGGGGGGCCCCTCCCCTTCCTTTTTGTGTACCAATGGCTTTTGGGGGGGAAACACCCATACTTTAAAGTGGGGCCCATCAATTTACCCCAAAACCCCCCCCCCTAGCCCTGTCATAACCCCCGTAAACAATTTCCCCAAAAATTTATAATTTTAAATTAAAAGTTTTTATTGACCCAAAATTTTAGAAAGTTCAAAAAAAACCCCCTTTGGGATGGGGGGGGCGGGGCCGAGGGGGAAAATGACACTCCCCTCATCCCCCTAACCGGGCCCAAGGGGCCTCCGGTTTTGCCCAAACCATGCTTTTACCCGGGTTGGTTGGGGGTTTAAAAATTAAGACCCCTTATTCCCCCCATTTTTACCGAAACGAACCCCCAAAAAGGGGGGGTTCCCAAACCGCCAAACTTTAAATCTTTTTTTTTCTTTATAAAACTATTTTGTCACGAACTTTCTCCAAATGAAAACCCCAACAGTTTTTCTTTAAACGGGTTTTATACTTTTAACCAAACTAACAAACATACCCCTTAAAGGGGACATTTTTTCCCCCGCAAATTCCCACAGTGCGGTAGGGACTGTAGACCACCCTGCCAAAATTCCCTGGGGTTTCTCCAGCCCCAGTGGGGACGATGGCCCCTCCAGTTCGCTGCTGACTGGGGGACAGAGTGGCCAAATCCCCCCACCCACCACCACACTGCGCTGCTGCGCTGCCCCCACATTGGTGTCCACGTTTAGGCTGCCCCAAGGTGTATGACAAAAGCCCTATGTTGCTGCGCGGGACAGGGCACTGGCCGGGGGGGGTCTTGCCACACCCTGGGGGTCCACTCTAGACTAGCCTTTTTTTTGGGGACTTTGTCAGCAGGTTCGGCCCTCGTAAACAGTATCCTTGTATTCCCCTTTGGTCGGGGTTGTGTTTTCTGCACAGGGGGGACACCCCATAAAGATGGCAAATCATCACCTACACACCACCACCCCTCTCTTTCTCTCTTCTCTTCTTTTTCCCTCTTCTCTTTTCTTTTCTCTCTTCTCTCTCTCCCCAAACACCACACCCCAAAACACACAACAAACACAACACATAAGGGCAACACTTAAACCCTTTTTAAAAAAAACCCACCAACCCACAAAACCCCACAAACATTTTTTGTTCGCTTCTTTAAATTTGAGGGTGTTTTTTTAAGTTTTTTCTGATAATGCATATGATTTTTACACCCAGGGTGGGTTATTTTTTCCCAATTTCTCTTGCCTGGTTGCACTTGGGTTTATGGAAAATTTTTTGGGTTATAAGGACCCCAAGTGCCAGTGGTGGAAAAAACCCTTGTACCTCCCTTGCTCCTTTTGAAAACCCCCAAAAACATAAGGCACACGTTCCTAGGTGGTTTTTTTCCTTTTTTGCAAAATATGTTTTAAAAGCATATTTTTTTTTTTGTTTTGGGTCGTCTTGTGGGCAGCAAAAAAAGGGCCAGGGGATTTAAAAAATATTCTTGTAAAATCGTTTGCATTGAAAAAATCTGAAAAGTGTCTTGAAAGGTCCCAGGGGGTGAACTTAAATCACCACCGGCCTTGGTGAAGGCTCACCCGGGACCCAAATTCAGACAGGCGGGGCTGAAGGCAGGTTTCTTACCCAAATTCTGAAATGCTCCATAGCAGTGTTATTTTTAAATGTATTTTTAAATTGGAATCTTTGATAAAACATTTTCAAAAAAATTTGGAAAAGTTGAAGTGGTTCCCTGCACTTGTTTTCTTCCCTAAAACTCTGCATTTAAATGTTTTAAATATGATTTTTTTTTTTTTTTGTCACATTTTGGCGCAGCTTGATTTAAAAAAAAAGCATTTGCACTGCTTATTCTTTTACATCTAGGAAATTTTAAAAAGTAGTTTCACTTTTGCTTGCAGGGAAAATAGCTTGTGTCCCCCAGTTTAACAATCTTTCAGGGTTGTCAGTAGGGACAAAATGTCGGTGTCTTTTATCCCTGACCCTTTTTTTTGGGGAAAGGTGTTTATTTATTGTGATGTTGAAAGTGTGTTCATGACCTGCACTTATAATGGTTGGGGAAATTTTTGAGCAGCGTTGGCGTTATTTTATTTTTTTTATATAAAGGGGGAATAAACACTTATTGCTTTTTTACATCCATTCCCCCGTGTTTTGCGGTTTTTGAAAATTTTGTCATCTGTTCCCCCCGGGCACACAAGGGCCACTCTTCGAAAAGCGGAACGGGATTTCACGTGTGCGCAGATGTTTGCTGCCTTCGCACACGGGGCCTGGGTTTTAGTCTCACCCAAAGATTTTTGGGGGAGTGGAGTCTGCATAAAATTTAAACTCCAGGGAAAATATCCCTTGAACGGGAATCGGCCCGGGTCGTCAATTGGAGTGCAATTTTCGACCCTGGCTTCCCCCGCCCCCCCTTTTTGGCCGCGTATGCCTGGTGATTTAAACTTCATGTGGGAGCAAACTTGGTGCCCAAGGCAAAGGGGAATTTTGATGACATTTGGGGGTTAAAAAATATCACCCTAACCCCCTCCTTTATATTTTTTTGTTTAAAATTTTTTAAAACAACAAGAAGACAATTAATGGGGCAGATGACAATGATGGAAAATTTTCGACAATGATGATGATGATGTAAAACCCTAAAAACAGCAAAATCTTGTCAGTCCATGGGTTTATGAAGGGAATCTGTGCGAGGAAGTAATTTTATCTTTTTTCTGTCAGTGAAAAACAATTTATATCTGTGTGCAAGTAAAAAAAAATATTTTATATCTGTGTAAAAAAAAACTGTCTGTCTAAAAAATTTAACGTTTATCGTGTCTATAAAATTAATGTTTGTCTGTGTCTGTAAAATTGTTTTTACTGTGTCTGCAAATTAATGTTTATCTGTGTCTGTAAAATTAATGTTTTTTCCGTGCCTTTAAAAAATTAATGTTTTTTTGTCTGGAAATTAATTTTTTATCTGTCCCTGTTAAAATTAGTGTTTATCTGTGTCTGTAAAATTTTAAGTTATTTGTGCTGTAAAATTAATGTTTTATTGTGTTTGTAAATTAATTTTTTTTTTTCGTTCTCCGAAAATCCCATTATGTAGGGTAAAATTAATGTTTATCGTGTGCGTAAAATTAATTTTTATTGTGTTATAAAATCAATGTTTATTATCTGTGTCGTAAAATGAATGTTTATCTGTGTTGTAAAAATATTGTTTATCTGTGTTTAAAATTATTTTTATCTGTGTCGTAAAATTAAAATGTTTTCTGTGCTGAAAATAATGGTCGAAAAAAACGATGTTTATAATTAGGCCCCGGGCCAGTGGAAACAAAGCAAAAATGTGTGTTTTTTTCCAGGTTAAAACGATTATGTAGTGGTTGTGGTGTTGCCGGGTTTTAAAATTTCAATGTCCACGGAAAAAGTTAGTCGTGTCTAAAGTGAAAGAAACTTGGTGGGGTTCTTTTAGTGAACAATCTCAATTCGTTTGTCAATGGGGCGGATTTGTCAGTGAATCTCGTGTTGTGCAGTTGCAGCCTTGATGTCTCAGTGTCAGTGGGATCACCTTCCCTAGGTAAGACAGGGTTATCATCCTTGTCTGTTAACCTAGGTAGGTGCAAAACTCTTGTGTGTGTGTTGTTGTGTGTTGTTTGTGGGTTTTGTGTGTGGTTTTTGGTGTTGTGTGTGTGTGTGTGTGTGTGTTTTGTTGGGGTGAGGATGTCGGAAAGTTAGGTCAGTCAGTTCGGTCCCCCCTTCAGGCCAGACGCTGTTGAACCCCATGTGGTGGGACCAAACAAAAATGTTTCCATAAACAGCTTAAATAGAATCGCATACATCGTTCCCCTATCCACTGGGGTGAAGTTTTAGGGTTTTTTATCGAAAACACACTCTAGCAAAAATTTTCATACCAATGTCAGTTTTTGTACTAAAATTCGGTGTATTAGTGCAAAACGAAATACCTGTTACAGATGCAACACCCAAAACTTGAAATTTTCCCCCTCATTCTTTACGTCTGGATACGCAATTTCTTTTGTTGGCTGCCAGCATATTTCCATTTAACCTATACAAAACTCCGCAGCTCACATTTCCCCAAAAAAGGGAAAAAATGGGCACATTACCCCTCCGCGATCTCCCCACGGGTGTGTGACAGGAGAAAAATTAGATCGTCCCTTTGTTACAAATGTCTCCACAAAACTGCACCCCCCTACTCTTGAATGTGTTACCGTACACCCCTTCACTTTCCTTGCTTGCTGCAGAACCTTGTGCAACAAATACTGATTATAACCACTGTTGGGCCGTGTATTATCTTTTTTTTTAGGGCCATCGACCGGGAAATTTTGAGCCCTTTCTTCTTACCAGAACCCTAGTATGCCCTTTTTAAAAACCAGCCTAAGAATATTTTTTCAAATTAACCCGTACAGCGCGATGGGCACGATCTGGTTTCCTGGTAACTGTGAGGGGGCCACGACGTGGCTTGCTAAGTCGGGCCAACAAGGTTCTATTTTTGTAACTTTGGGGAAAAAGTGCTCCTTTTCATTTGTGGGCCTCGTTTAACTTCAGTCCTTAGTGTGATTGGGTTACTGGGAGGTGATGATCGGAAAGGAATTTGTTGACCCCCTAAAGGGTCAGTTGGGGGAAGTGAAGGCTAGTGACCAACCTTAAGTTTCTGAATGAATTGGATTTTCTTATCTCACATTTTAATCCCTTAACAATGTTGCTTTGCCTTTTGTTATTGTTCTGTGTTTTGCCATAAAGGGGTGTATTTGGAAAGTAGAGGGGAGGGCTTACCGGCGGGAGTTTTTTTATACAATTTGGGGGATATCTCCCACATACTAGGTAATTTTCTTTTTTTTTTTTTTGTATCACATTCTACTTTTGTCTCTTTTTTCCCAAAAAATGATAGGTTTTACATCTGTGTTAACTAAGCGTGTAAAAACCTAAAACAAACAAGGTAGCCACCGCTAAAAAATTCGGGTTTAATCGCAATTCGTGGCCCCAATAATTATATCCAGCAGGGGAAAGGGTTTTTAAGTTTCCTCCCCCCTTTTCAATCAAAAACATCCCCCCTTTCCCTAACCCCATTCCTATACCTTGCAAAGTATATGCCTATGGAGTGTGTTTGTTTTTTTAAGAAAAATTTTTGCCCATTGACATTTTTATTTAATGATTTGTCTGCAGCACCCTGTTTTTAATATCTGTTTGTTTAAATATCAATTTTTTTTTGATTGCTGACTGTGTAAATTAATTAATGCATGCGCTTTGTTTGCTTTAAAATTTGGGCTTTAAAATTTTTTTTTTTATTATTTTAATTTTTTTTGTCTGCCCTACCCAAAAACAGCCCGGGGTTTCCCCGGACAAAAGGACATTTCCTGTGGCTCAGTACGTCACCACCCCTTTTGACCTGTCACCCCTGGTGTTTTTTATGTGGCCATTTTTGAAGGGGAAAGGGTACAGAAAAAAAATACAAATAAAAAAGAAAAAAAAATTAAATTTTTAAAACTCACCGAAAAACGCCAAAAAAACCAAAAAACCCCCTTTTAACAAAAAAAAAAAGCAACAAAGCAAACAACCACAACACACAAAAACAGCAGCAGCAGACACCAAAACCCCCAATTTTAACCAAAAAACCCCCAGAAAACCCTAACGATTTTTCAGGCCCCAACAGGAAAAACAAAAATCAAACCCAATTTCACACCAAAAATAACTTTATAATCAACACAAAAAAAAAACCCCCCACAACCACACCCCAACCCCAATTTTCCCCCCCTCAACAACACCCCCCCCAAAAATCAAAACCCCCCAAAAAACCCCCAAATTAAAAATAAACCCCCCTTTTTTCCCCCCTCTTCAAAAAAAAAAAAAAAAACCAACAAAAAAAAAAAAAAAAAAACCCTATTTTTTTTTCTTTTTTCCTTTTCTCTTTTTAACAAAAACATTTCAAAAAAAAATATAATAAAAAATTTTTTAAAAAAAAAATTTTTAAAAAAAACAAACAAAACCCTTCCTCAAACAAAACCTTCAACCCCCCCAAAAAAAAAAAAACCCCTTCCAAAAAAAACACACCCAAAACCAAAAAACAACAAAACACCCCAACCAAAAAATTAAACAAAAAAATTTTTCAAAAATTTAAAAAAAAACCCCCCCCCCCTTTTTTACATTTTAAAAAAATAACTTTTTCAAAAAAATCATTCCTTTTAAAAAAAAAAACCCCCATTTTTTTCTTTTTCAAAACACAAATATTCCTCAAAAAATTTAAAAACATTAAAATAAATCTTTTTAAAAAAAATATTTTTTTTTAAAATTTTTAAAAACCCTAAATCCAAAAATTTTTTCAAAATTTTTTTTTTTTTTAAACCCAAAAAAGTTTTTACTTAAAAAAAAATTCTTTAAAAACCAAAAAATTACAATCCAAATAAAATAAAATTACAACAATTCATTTTAAAAAACCCCCCACCCCAAATTTTTTAATACAATTTCATCTTATATTTTTCTAAAAAAAAATACTCAAATTTCTTACAATTAAAAAAAACGACGATTTAAAATTTAAATTTTTGGATAAGAAGTTTTTTTGGGGTTTGGGGGGGTTTGGTTTTTCCAAATTTTTTCTTGTTCTATCATAAATTTTTAAAGTCTTTAAAAAAATTTTTAATTTTTAAAAAAATTTTTAAACCCCCCCAAAATTTATCATCCTAAAAATTATCAGGGGGGGTTTTTTAAAATTTTACCTTTTAAAAAAAATTCCCCAAAAATATCCCCCAAAACCACCCCAACCTTTTTAAATTTTTTTCCCCTTTTTTTTAAAGGTTTTTTCCCCCATCCCCTTAAACCCCCCCCCCTTTTTTTTTTTCCCTCTTTTTTAAATTTGTTTTAAAAGTTTATAAATTTTGGGGGGTTTTAAACTGGAGCCTTTTTTCGGGGGCCCCCTTTTTTTTGCATTAAAACAAAACCCACCCTTTATAAGGGGGGTTAAAAAAAAAAAAGGGGTTTGGGGGGGTGGGTGGTTTTTGGGGGGGGAAAAAAAAAAGGCGGGTCCCCCCTTTTTTAACCTGGACTAATCCCTTTTAAAGGGGAAAAAACCCCCTTTTTTTAAAGGATTTTCTGGAAAAAACAATAGGAAACCCCTCCTTAAAAAAAACCCAAAACACCTTTTTTTAAAAAAGGGGGGGGGGTTTTTTGGGGGTTTTTCCCAAAATTTTAGGAAAAGGGTTTGGGAAAAAGGGGGTTTTTTTAAAAAAAAATTTTTTTAAAAAAATGAATTAACCCCTTTTATTTTAAATTTGTTTAAAAAAATTTTTTGTTTTTTGGGGGGGGAAACAGCAACACCCAATGTAAAAAAAAAAAAAAAAAAAAAAAATTTTTTTTTTTAAAAAAAAAAATTTAAAAAATAAGGGAAAGAAATTTGAAAAGAAAATTTTTATTTTCCCCCAAAAAAAAGAAGGGGAAGGGGAAAAAAAAAAAAGACCAAAAAACTTTTTTTTTTCCCCCCAAGAAAAATTTATTAAAAAGGTTTTTAAAAAAAAAAAAAGAGGGAAATTTTTTTTAAAAAAAATTTTAGATTGAAGGTTCCCCCAAAAAAACCCCAAAGGGGAAAAAAACGATAAACGGGAAAAGGGGAAATTTTCCCCAAATTAAAGGGCTGTTTTTAAAATTAAGGGGCACAAATTCCCAAAAAATTAAATTTAAAAGGAACCAAAAACCCAAATTCCCTTTGGGGGAAAAGGGCTGTTTTCCTCAAAACCCCCCCCAATTAACCCCTGGTAACCCCGAAGGGGTTTTTGGTAAGGTGGGGGGTGTTTTTTTTTTAAAAAGGGGGGAAAAAGGGGGGACTTTACTGAAAAATTTAAAAAATACAAAATTTTTTCCCCCCACCGTGGGCTGTTTTTCCGGAAAAAAAAAGGGATAAATTTTAAAATTTTACAAATTTAAAAACCCGGGGGTGAAAAATTTTTAAATTTTAAAAAGGGGGGGGTTTTTGGGTTTTTTAAAAATTGTTTTTGGGGGGGCCCCCCTAGGCCCTTAAAAAAAAAAAAATTTTTAAAAAGATTTTAAACGTTTATGTTTTTTAAAATTTTTTGGGGGGAGGGAAAAAGGGGCCCCAATTTAAAAGGAAAAAATAAAAAAAAAAAAAAAGGGAGGGAAACCCAAAATTTTGGGGTTTAAAAACCCCCAAAGGGGGGGAAAAAAGTTTTGGGCCCTTTTTTTATTTTCCCCCCTGTGGTATTTTTTGTAAATTTGTTTTTGAATTTGTTTTGAAAAAAAAAATTTTTTTTTTTAAACCCCAAAAAAGGGGTTTTATTGGGTTGGGTTTAAAAAAAATTACTTTTCCATCATACAGTGTTCATATTACATCATACAGTGGTCACATTACATCAGTGATTATGTCACACAGTTGTCACATCGTACAGTAGTCACATCATACACTGGTCACGTCATACAGTAGTCACGTCAAACACTGGTCACATCACACACTGGTCACGTCATACAATGGTCACCTCGGCAGCTGTCACAGATCCAGGATTCAGGCGGTGGAGACACAAAACCTCTAAAATCACTAAATGTGAATAGACGTTAAACTGAAGATATCACACAAAACCAACCACTGCCTGAAGTGAAGCAAGCAGACTGCCCTGGTATCATGGCTGACAGCAGGCAGGAAGTGAAGACAACCAAACTGAGGCCGCTCTTGTCTACAGGACTAGACTGTCTAGTCATAGATACGTGTCCTCTGCGCTCGCAGTTAAACATAGGCCTACCTATTCACACACACCCCCATTGAAACTTTAGTAAGTAGTTTTAAAAAGACGAGTTTTCAAACTGGATTTGAATGAAGAAAGAGAAGAAGAGATGTAAAGAGTTCCAAACAGAAGGGGCGGGATATGAAAAGGCGAACTGGCCATAAAGACTCAGTGTTTGTTTGAGGTATTTGGAAGAGACTTGAATCACAACTTGATCGGAGTTGTCGTTTACCATACCATGGCTGAATCTTCTCAGTAACATAATGAAGGGATCTATGACAGAGTTAAAAGCTCCTAGTGGCGAATTTATACTGAATACCTGCAGAGATAGTGGAGTGAGAACAGAAGTGGGGGGATATGATGTGTCCTTCGGGGTCTGTAGGCTAAATCGATTGTGCAGCAGCGTTTTGAGCTTGTCCAAGTTTCTGTAATAAATGTTTTGACATTTAATATATTAAAATAACTCAAATATATATATATTATATATATAATTTATCATTACATAAAATGTTTGTATAAAATCTTATTATATTGGCACTAGTATATTATCAATATGATGATATACTATCTATTCAAGGGATCTTGTTTTGGTTTTTTCTGTTCATCTAGTCATCAACCTTCAGATGTTTTTTAATGTCCATATTAGTTAAAACCCCCCCTGGGTGGGATGGGGTATAGCCATTATTCCCGTTGGCATTCACCCTGGTAAAAATTAATTAACCCTAATGAAATTTTTTATATATTAAGTATTATGGAAAATTTTTTATTATAATGCTTCTAGTAAGTTATTGTCAAGCTCGGATCTCACTGTTTAATAATCCATATTTGTAGGCTCCCGTGGTGGTGGTAGCTCATGTGAAGGTCCAGTTACCTAAGGGCAGTTTAAGCTGGAAATTGTAGCATTATTGTACCTCAGGAAAATCTGTGCTATAAAATCTTGATAATGAGCTAATGGACTCTCGTATCGAACCCATTACCAAGCTAATTGCGGTGGGATGATTTGAGTTCCTGTTACAATGGTAAAATTTTCATATTAACAAAAGGGATTTCTTACTATGAAGGCTGGTATGGTTCAACTTACGACCTAATCCAGCCTTCTTTAATGAGCAAATCATCAAGCATTCGTTTGAATATGTGAATTTTGCACAAAATCAGATAGAATAATTATGAACAACATTCATTTTGTGTTTAAGTGTACTGCTTAAGACTCTTTACCCCAGGTTTTACTTCTAAAATTGCCTTTGAAGTTATTGTGGAAGTGACTTTACCCTTAGATTTTACTTCCAAAAATGACTTCTCAGTCAGTGTGGAAGTCACTTAATCCCTAGACTTGACTTCACGAGTTAATTCCTTAGCCATTGTGGAAGTCTTTTTCAATTCACCAGACGCCACCGAGATTTGAACCCATGGCTTTATGGGCCTATGGGATTGAAGTTGAATGGTCTTAACCACTCAGCTATAGTGTCTGTCAATTTCAAGAAAGAACTTCTTAGTCATTGTTGAAGTCACTTTTTTTAATTCTTTTAACTTCAAGAATTAACTTCTTAGTCATTATTGAAGTCTTTTTTTTTCTCTATTTTTTTTGGTTACTTAAAAAATTCACTTAGTCTTCCTCATTCATTTTCTAGATTTTAACTGTAAATATGACTTATTTCCTCCCCCCCCCTCCCTACTTTGTTTATGTCACCCCCCCCCCCCCCAACCCACCCTCTTTCCAGATTTTACTTCTAAAATTGACAGCTTAGTCATTGTTTTCCATGCTTTTATCTTTAAGAATTTACTTTAGTGCCGTTATTGGAGTCATTTCTTCCTAGCAGCTTTACCTAAAAAGGCATGTGTTGGCACATTTGATCACTCCCTGGACAGATTACATCAAAGCTTGCCACAGCAACCAGTCCACCAGACTGGGACTGTTGGGAAGTGAATCTTGCACAAAGCTTACATTTCTTCTTCTTCGTTGAACGCTCAGACAGCAACTATTGTTGTCTGTTATATGAGCGAAAATGCGTCACGCTGCCGCTAAGCGCCTGACAAGTCAGGCCCAGCGCATCCGACTTCGGCACAAGAGAGAATAGTTACCTTTAAGTTCTTTCTGGAAAAAAGGCAGAATGGACCAAGAAGGCAGAAAATAGACAAGAAGGAGGTGACAGGAAGAAAAGGAACAAGGCAGAAACAAAGAGAGTGATAGAAAAGAGGAAATTTCTAGCACAGAATTTCCAGAATGTGGGGATGCTATTTATACTGATAGGCCCCCGGCATCCCTCGGGGGAAGAAGTTAC
>CM054161.1:7386707-7483147 GCA_028751875.1 Rapana venosa
AACAAAACACCCCTCCACCCAAATCGCACTCAGTTAAAATCTACTGCATGTAAAGGAGACAGGAGAGAGCGGAGAGAGGGGTGCTGTGTGTGGCCTTGTGACTGAACTGAAGCCTCAGGCCACCAGGGGCTCTTTGACTTTGTACACCTTTCAAACATTTAACAAGCATTTTCCCCTTTTATAAAAAAAAAAAGTGGTTAATTAACTGAAGGTTGAATGAACATTTTTGAACAGTTCACTTAAATTTGTTGATATTTCCCCAAGCAAAAAAAGCAACAGCTTGAGGATTGTAACCCAAAACAAAATTTTTTTTTTAGGAGGGAAATAAAATAATTACAAAGACTTTTTTCATCCTGCCCTCAACATCAAAAAAAAAAGAAGAAAAGGACGATTGAAGAAAAAAAAAAGAAAAGAGAAAATGAAAAATAAAAATAAGAGAGAAGAGAAGAGGAGGAGAGAAAGAGAGAGAGAAGAGAGAAAGAGGAGAGAGAGAAAGAGAAAGGAGGGGAGAGAGAGAGAGAGAGAGAGAGACAGACAGACAGACAGACAGAGGCAGAGAGGGAGACTTTTAAACAACAACAAAAAGATTACATTGTTATGTGAAATAGCTCTAATGTACATCCATGAAACAAAATTTGGATGGAATGTACTGGTAACAAATCCTCTCCACACACCTCACCCAAATGAATAGACAAACTAGCAGTTTAACAGGAAAACTGATGTATGGTAAATGGTCAACATGTGGTGGAGTCAGTGTCCCCTGATTGTCCATACTTCATCCTGGGTGACTTCAGCAGACATTCACTTAATCTTGAAAGGGACCACTGAAGAGCTACACACAATACCTGACCTCTCCTGCACAACGTGAGAAGCCCTGTCTCTCTGTGCCTCAAAGTGTGTAGCTGCATACATCATCATGTGTACACATCATTAGGTGAAGGGGTGCAGTGTGTGTGTGTATATGTAAGTGTGTTTTGTGTGTGTGTGTGGGGTGTGTGTGTGTGTGTGTGTGTGTTGTGTGTGTGTTTGTGTGTGTGTGTGTGTGTGTGTGTGAGAGAGAGAGAGAGAGTGTGTTAACTTGGACATGAATATGTTTCAGATTGTGAAAGAAGTACTAATCAACATCTAGTTCGTGCATGTCTTTGTCTGAAAACGTTACCACCCTGTGTGTCTGTCAGTGATTTACTCTGTAATCAATAACAGGTAATAACAAATGAATGAAAAAATGACCCTTCTTGGGATGACTACAGCATTTTTGACT
Organism: Rapana venosa; assembly: GCA_028751875.1. Lineage (NCBI taxonomy): Eukaryota > Metazoa > Mollusca > Gastropoda > Neogastropoda > Muricidae > Rapana > Rapana venosa. The sequence goes on from CM054161.1 coordinate 7,387,969, forward strand.
TGACTTAACCTCCAGCAAAGGGAGGCTTGCAAGTCATTTGCTGGATCCCTTAATATCTACCAACATACACCTGTCATTGGGTGAGGGGTTTTTCTCAGTCAGCTGCTCAGACAGCTACTGGTGTTGTGTGTCACAGGAGCCACAATGCCATGTGCTGCCCTTAAGCACCTGACAAGTCAGGCCAGGGGCATTCCACTTGGTGTGGTAGAGAATATTACTGTTGTTATGTTTTAAGTCTTTCTGGGGGAAAAAGGCAAGACAATGGACCAAGAATGCAGAAAATAGGTAAGAAAGAGGTGATAGGAAGAAGAGGAACAAGACAGAAAACAAAAATAGGGGTAGAAAAGAGGGAATTCTTGGCACAGAATTTCAAGAAGGTGGGGGGTGCTATTCATACTGACAGGCCCCAGACATCCCAGTGGGGGAGGGTAACAGATCAGTTTGTATCTCGTGACATGTACCCTACATTGAATGACAGATTACTTTCTGTTTAGTCACAGGTACCCGTCATTGAATGACAGATTAGTTTCTATTTAGTCACAGGTACCCGTCATTGAAGGACAGATTAGTTTCTATTTAGTCACAGGTACCCGTCATTGAATGACAGGTTAGTTTCTGTTTAGTCACAGGTACCCGTCATTGAATGACAGATTAGTTTCTGTTTAGTCACAGGTACCCATCATTGAATGACAGATTAGTTTTTGTTTAGTCACAGGTACCCGTCATTGAATGACAGATTAGTTTCTGTTTAGTCAGTCACAGGTACCCGTCATTGAATGACAGATTAGTTTCTGTTTAGTCCCAGGAACCCGTCATTGAATGACAGATTAGTTTCTGTTTAGTCACAGGTACCCGTCATTGAATGACAGATTAGTTTCTGTTTAGTCACAGGTACCCGTCATTGAATGACAGATTAGTTTCTGTTTAGTCACAGGTACCCGTCATTGAATGACAGATTAGTTTCTGTTTAGTCACAGGTACCGGTCATTGAATGACAGATTATTTTTTGTTTAGTCACAGGTACCCGTCATTGAATGACAGATTAGTTTCTGTTTACTCACAGGTACCCGTCATTGAATGACAGATTAGTTTCTGTTTAGTCACAGGTACCTGTCATTGAATGACAGATTAGTTTCTATTTAGTCACAGGTACCCGTCATTGAATGACAGATTAGTTTTTGTTTAGTCACAGTTACCCGTTATTGAATGACAGATTAGTTTCTTTTTAGTCACAGGTACCCATCATTGAATGACAGATTAGTTTGTATCTAGTAACAGGTAGGCCTACCCGACAGTGAATGACAAATTAAGAACACTGACCTTACTGGCCAACAGGGTAGCAGAACCCCCTGTGAGGAGGGGTGGTCACATCATACAGTGGTCACATCATACAGTGGTCACATCATATAGTGGTCATATCATACCATGGTCACGTCACACAGTGGTCACATCATACAGTGGTCACATCATACAGTGGTCACATCATCATGTGGTCACGTCATACAGTGGTCACCTCGGCAGCTGTCACAGAGCGAGGATTCAGGTGGTGGAGACACAAAACCGTCTAAAATCACTAAATGTGAATAGACGTTAAACTGAAGATATCACACAAAACCAACCACTGCATGAAGTGAAGCAAGCAGACTGCCCTGGTATCATGGCTGACAGCAGGCAGGAAGTAAAGATAACGAAACTGAGGCCGCTCTTGTCTACAGGACTAGACTGTCTAGTCATAGATACCTGTCCTCTGCTCGCGCAGATAAACATAGGCCTACCTATTCACACACCCCCATTGAAACTCTAGTAAGTAGTTTTAAAAAGACGAGTTTTCAAACTGGATTTGAATGAAGAAAGAGAAGAAGAGATCCTGATGTAAAGAGTTCCAAACAGAAGGGGCGAATATGAACAGGCACATTGGCCAAAAATACTTGTTCGAGGTATTTGGAAGAGACTTGAATCACAACTTGATCGGAGTTGTCGTTTACCATAGGCATGGCTGAATCTTCTCAGTAACATAATGAAGGGATGTATGACATAGTTAAAAGCTCCTAGTGGCGAATTTATACTGAATACCTGCAGAGATAGCGGAGTGAGGACAAAGCCTATCAGAAAGAAAAAGTATGTCACCCGTCACAACCTTAAGGCCATAGATATTCAAACTTTCTCTTCACAAGCTGCTGAACGCCTATCACAAACCTCTGACAACAATAACCCCTCTAAACACTACAATGATGTTCTCAGCCAACTGCTTGATGAGCATGCACCTCCCACTGACCGTCTCCTGCCTGATAGGCCATGTGCGCCATGGTACACCATGATTTGGTCGCAAGCGCAAACGCAGGCAACTAGAGCGGCAGTGGCAAAAATCAAAAACGGAAATTAATAAGCAGCTCTTTCGAAAACAAGTAAACAAAGTTCAAATCTTTAATTCTTTCAGAAAAAAAACAAAGTATTACTCTTCTCAAGTTTTGATGCCACGTCTATAAAATTTCTCTCTTTTCCCTCACATCTACTCTTCTTGGATCTGTGAAGGCAAGCCCTCTGCCTTCCATCCACAACCATTCTGAACTTTCCATCTTTTTTTCAGCATTCTTTTCTGAAAAAGTCTATAACATTCGCTCCAAATGGATCAGACTCCTTTCCAGCCTACACTTCCTGATCCCAATTCTCTGGCACTCCTCTCCTTTTCTTTCATCCGACAAGTGAGAAAGAGATCATGAAAAATTCTGAAAAGAAATGACTATAAAATCATGGATCTTGATCCCATACTGCTTCTCTTTTTACACAGTGCCTACCACAACTCATACCCGCTATCACGAAAATAGTAAAATCATCTATTGTTTTCAGGAAATGTTCCATCAGCTCTCAAAACTGCTATAGTCACACCTCTACTCAAAAAGCATGACCTTGACCCTACATTCTGAAGATTATAGACCCGTTTCCCCAAACTCCTTTTATTTTTAAAGTCCTTGAAAAAGTAGTTCTCAAACAGCTCAACAACCACCTTCTCTCCCAAAAATCTTCTTCCTGAGTTTCAGTCGCCTATCGCGTCAATCACAGCATGAAACCACCCTAGTACACACTTTAAACACGCTTCGACTCAGGGAAAATCTCCCTTCTCACTCTACTCGACTTATCAGCAGCCTTCGATACTATAGACCATCAATTCTTTTCACCCGTCTTCAAAAAAAAGTTCGGTGTTACTGGCATAGCCCTCACTGGTTTTTAAATTTTTACCTTACTGACCGATTCCAGAAAGTTGCAGTAAACAAGATTCAATCAATTTCCCGCCAAACTGGAATGCGGAGTCCACAGGGATCAGTTCTAGGCCCTGTTCTTTTCCTCTTTACACGCCCCATGTCACATATAATAAACCGTCATCAAATCAACCATCATTTTTACGCAGATGACTCTCAGATTCAAAGCAGTGTTACTCCTGAAAACCTGCCTTCCCCTCCCGACAAATATGGCCTGCTGCTTTGAAGATATTCAAAACTGGATGTCACAGAACAAATTACAGCTAAATGCAGATAAAACCTAAGCCATGCTCGTAGGGACCAAACACAAACTGTCTTCCATTACAACAGCTTCAATAGAACTTGGCAATACATCAGTCCCTCTATCCACTGCTGTGAAGTATCTAGGTGTTGCCATGGACAACACACTCTCTATGAAAAAATTCATCACTCAGACCTGTCAGTCAGCTACTATCAATTACGGCGTATTAGTGCAAATCGAAAGTACCTGTCCACTGATGCAACAGCCAAACTTGTCACTTCTCTCATTCTTTCACGTCTGGACTATTGTAATTCTCTTTTGTCTGGTCTGCCAGCATCATCTATCCACTCCCTTCAACTATACAAAACTCCGCAGCTCGACTAGTTCTCAGAAAGACAAAATCTGAGCACATTATCCCTCTCTTGCGATCTCTCCACTGGCTGCCTGTGCCACAGAGAGTAAATTATAAGATCAGTACCCTCTGTTACAAATGTCTCCACAAAACTGCACCCTCCTACCTCTGTGAATGTCTGAACCTGTACACTCCTTCACGTTCCTCCCCTCTTACTGCAGATACCTTGTGCCTACGAATACCTAGATTCAAACCCTTCCACGTTGGCCGCCGCTCTTTTTTCTATTCGGGTCCATCGACCTGGAATGAGCTCCCTCTCTCTCTCTTCGCCAGAAAAACCCAGCTATGACACTTTTAAATCCAGCCCCAAGACATATTTATTTCAAACTTAAGATTTCCCCCCTCCTGTTTCATTTCAGAGCCATTTCCCCCCCTCACTAACCCATGTCCCATCACTCTGCTAAAGTATAGGACCTAAGTGAGTGTGTGTGTGTGTGTGCTTTTGTAAAACATTTGGGCTATTGAAATTTTATTTCATAGATTTTGTCTGCAGCGCACTATGTTTGTAAATATCTGTTTGTTTAAACTATTGATCATTTATCATTGATTGCATGACTGTATAAGATTAGGTTGAATGCATGCGCTTTGATTTGTCTTTTCAAGATATAGGGCTATATAAGTTCCATGTATTATTATTATACGATGTGTCCTTCGGGGTCTGTAGGCTAAATCAATTGTGCAGCAGCGTTTTGGCTTTCCCTTTCGTAATAAAGTTTTCCCCCAAACCTCCACAAATACCCAAAATTATTTTTTAATTTTTTTTTTTTTATTTTTAAAAAATTTTAATTATAAATTTTTTATTTTTTAGGAAATTAAAGGGGTTGTTTGTGGGTTTAAACATTTGGCCCCAGATTTTTTATAACCTAATATTTTGTTGAAGAGCACTGTGTCTTGGGTATAGCATCATTCTGTTGCACATGATATAAACAAACCCCTTCCAAATGGGGCCATAGTTAAGTATTATTGGAGAATCTTTGTTAAATTCTCATTATTTCCCTCTGGATAATCTTTGTATGTTATTTTTGTTACCTTTCTCTTGGGGTGGGTGTGGGGGGATTGCCATGGTTAGAAATTGCCTTGAATCTCAACTTTAAAATTTTGCAATGCAACTTTTAAACAAAAACGTATTTATTTCTATTAGTTTTAGTTGTTCTTTTCAAAAAGTTGTCTTATTATTGAGTTGGTGGTTTTGTATCCACCTTACACTCAAATCTTTCCCATTTTTGAATGAGCAACAACATACTTTTTAAATATGTGTTTTAAAAATAATGAATAATTATATCAATATTATTTTGTTGTTTGAGTTATGCTTAAGATTTAAAGGTTTTATTTTAAAATTCCTTTGAAGCTATTGTGGGAAGTATTTACTTAATTTTACTTTAAAAATGATTTCTCTTCAGGGAATTTCTAATCCTAGACTTTTGACTTCAACGAATATTTTACCTTTTAATCTTTTAATTAAGAGCACCGAAGATTTGAAATTGGTTTAGGGCCATGGGTTTTGGTTGAATGTTAACCCCTAGCTTAGTTGGCTGTCAATTTCAAGAAAGAATTTTTTTTTGAGTCAACTTTAATTTTTTCCTTTAATTCAAGAATATTAACTTTTTCCGCCCAATGAATCTTTTTTTCAATTTTTTTGGACTTAAAAAATTCACCTTATCTTCCTCTTTCTTTTCAGTTTTAACTGTAAATTGTTATTCCTCCCCTCCTTTTGTTTATTTTTAAACCCCCCCCCCAACCCAAACCTTTTCAAGATTTTATTCAAAATTAAAAGCTTATATTTTTTCCCTTTGTTTTTCTTTAAAATTTAATTTTAGTGGAATGGGGTATTTTTCCAACCTTACCCTAAAAGGCATGTCCATTTTAAATACTCCCTGGTAAGATTAATCAAAATTGAAATGAAATTACCAAGATTCTTTGGGAGGGGGTTCCCTGTTTTAATTTTTTTCTTTTAACCCAGACCAAAAATTGTTTTGTTTATGGGAAAATGGCTTCCCTAAGGTTACAAAAATGGCCACCATCATTGGAAGGAATAGTTTATCCTTTTGTTCCCTTTTTGGAAATGGAAGAATCCCCAAAGAGCCAGAATTGCCCCAAGATGGGGATGGGAAAGAAAAAGGAAAAGGCAAAAAACAGAAAGTGTGAAAAGAGAATTTTTCCCAGGAAGTATTTTTTTATTTTTTTTAATTTAAATTAACCCGGCTTTTTCCCTCGGGGAAAAATTACTTTTTCCCCATTCATTTTTGATTCTATTAACACCTCCCCCCCCTCTTATTTGTTTTATTCCCCCCCCCCCCCCAACCCCACCTTTTCAGAAGTTAAAACAGTGTAGTCATTGTTTTTTTCCGAAATAAGAATTTCTTTTGCCGTTATTGGAGTAAATTATTTTAAGCTGGGCTTCCCAAAAAACTTTTTAACATTTGAATTCATTGGCAGTTATCAACTTGTAACCCGTAGGGGCGGGCCGGTGGGAGGTTCCTGTTAATCTTACGCAAGGTTAAAATTCCTTTCGGTTTCCCACTGGAACTATGGTTTGTCGTTAATGGGAAAGCGTCACGGGCAGGCTACAACGGAAATCCGTTGGCCAAAGTATTCCAACTTTTTAAAAAACCGAATTCCCCAAAAAGGGAGAAATTAGCAGGGTTGAAGGAAGAAGGGAACAAGGAAAAAAGAAAAAGAAAAAAATTGCATGTTTTCCGTGTATGTTTTAACTATAGCCCGGTTCCCTGGGGGTAGAATTACGGGATACGGTTTTTGTGTCGTTTTCCAACACCTCCCCCTTTGGTTTTTAAAAAGCCTCATTTTTTTCAGGGGAAAAAGAGGAAACACTTTTTTATTTTTAACTGTCGTCCTTTGTACTGTTGCCATAAAAAACCTATTTTATGACAGGGGCCACATCCCCTATCTTTTTCTTGGGGTGTTTCACGTTTTATTCTGTAGGGCCAAAGGGAAAATGGGTGGGGGAAGTGAAATTTTTAACAAAGTGGCAGAAAGAAGAGTACAAAAACCCACCACAAAGCCAAAACAACAAACCTGTGTCAAAGTTTTTTCAATTTAAAACCTAAATTTCCTTTCCAAGAGTTAGCCATTTGTTCTTAAGATGCATGACAACGGTACTTAAAAAAAACAAAAACTGCTGGCTGAGTGTATTGTTAAAAGACATTATCCCATCAGTTTGATACCTTGGGTGGTAAGGCCCTACAGCACTCCACGGTAACCATTTCAACCAAAGAAACACTTTTCCCTGTCGGTCTCAAAAGTATATTTGACCAAAATAAAACCCCAACAGGCCACCCCCCCTTTTTTCGGGATCCACTGATGGCTTTTTTACCGGTTTTACAATGAAACAAAGCAGGGAGTAAAACCCCCCCCCCCCCCCTGCCCATTTCACAATTCTGACCCGCCTTACCAGCCAAAAGGGAAACAACCCAAAAGGCCTTGCACCCTCATGTTTTACAGAAATAAACAACCAACCTTTTCCAGGCATAAACAAACCAAAAAAGGAAACCCAAACCCGCCCCCCCCCCCCCCCCCCCCCCCACCTCCCCCCGCCCCCCCCCCCCCCCACCCCCTCCCCCCCCCCCCCCCCCCCCCCCCCCCCCCCCACCCCCACCCCCCCCCCCCCTCCCCCCCCCCACTTCACCCCCCCCCCCTCACAAAAGGGACTGCTATCAAAAAACATTTCTTAAAAGCTAGGAAAAAAATAGGATGTTTTTGAAAAAGAGGCCAACACCCCCCCCACCCCCCCCCCCCCACCCCCAACAGCAACAGGGTCGTCAGTGGGAAAACATTCCCCCCAGCTACAGGGCCAACCTTCAGGATTTGGGGGTGTTGTGAAATTACGAACCTTCATCCCTTTTCCCCCCAAAAACCAGCCCCCACATGCGGCATGGCGACTGAATCAGTGACGTACCCAGCCCCAGGGCGGTGGTCCCCCCCCCCCCCTCCCCCCCCCCCCCCCCCCCCCCCCCCCCCCCCTTCCCCCAGCCCCCCCCCCTTTTTTTTCCCCCCCCCCCCCCCCTCCCCCCCCCCCCCCCCCCCCCCCCCCCCCCCCCCCCCCCCCACTACTTTCTTGTCCAGCCTCTTCTCCCCTAGCGCTGTGATCACAGCGATGTACATGCAGATTTCTATGCCCTTTCTAAATCACACATTCCTTCATACATCAGAGCAGGCCAGGGGTTGTTTCTCTCCTATTTCTGTCTTCTTGATGACATGCTGATCACGGCTTGAGCAAATACACACACATCACACATGCCTATCTTCACATTTCACCATATCTTGCTCATCTTTGCTGTAGGCAGAATGATGTGTTTGTTCCTGCTTAGCAAACTGATCAAGGCTGTCTTCATACATCTACGTGATGAAAGCAGTTAACGATGCCATGATTAAGACTACTAGGCTCACATTGCTGAGCTTCTTTTTTTTCTTTTTTGTGTGTTGGTGACTGCAGATCCTCTACAGCACAGCACTGCCCCATTCCGCTTTACATCACATATCACCTGCTTTGAAGGGGTGAAGTTAATATTCTGATCCACTGCAGCCTACCTGATGCTCACCTCTGCTGGTTGTCAAGATTCACTACCTACCATGTTACCTCCTCCACTTTACAAATGTGTAGCACATGAGTCAAAGGGAACATGCACAACTAAAAGGTACAGCTGTTTTCTTAGAATCACTGAAGAGTTTCAGTGCTACACTTAAGAGAATGAATGGGACGGAGTTTGTCTGTTCTCTTGCTCGCTCCGCAAGATGGCGTTGGCTGTGGCCATGAGTCAGTTGAAACGGATTTTGTCATGATACCCCTGAGCAGTGTCACTTTTATTTCTTTTCTTTTCTGTTTTTTTCGGGGTGGGGTGGGGTGGGGTGAGGGGGGGGCAGTATTGTATGTATTTTGTTTTCGAAATATCTTAGAACTAATACAGTCTGAGATTGTAGTCGAGGGGAAACAATCTTGTGGGAGAATAGTCTGTCTAAAGACCTGGGTAGCTTCCCCTGAGTTAAACCTCGCTCAGTGTTTAAAAAAATCCAATTTTTGCCAAACCTGACAGTGTGCCATGACTACAGCTTGAGCACATGACACTGAGCTGACAGTTACACACACACACACACACACACACGCACGCACGCACGCACGCACGCACGCACACACACACACACACACACACACGCGCGGGGGACGGGATAGCCTAGTGGTGGTCAGAACATTGCGCTCCGGGTTCGATTCCTGTTCAAGGGGATATTTTTCCCCTGGAGTTAACATCAGTGCAGACTCCACTCTCCCCAAAAGTCCTTCGGATGAGACTATAAACCGAGGCCCCGTGTCCGAACGCACGCAGAACATCTTGCGCACACGTTAAATCCTGTTCCGCTTTTCGTAAGAGTAGGCCATTGTGTGCCGGTAGGAACAGATGACAAAATTTACAAAACTGCATACACACGGGGACTGGATGTAAAAAAGCACAGAAGACGAGAAGTGCTTATTCCATTATCCTCGATATAAAAGAATAAAATAAATAAATAAAAGAAAAAAAATAAAATAAACACACACACACCACACACACACACACACACACACACACCACAAAACAACACCCCACACACACACACACACACATACATACATACATACATACATACACACATTCATGCAGAGATTTTATGGCTGTTGTTATATTATAATGGTTGCATAGTTTCTACCGGTTTTTAGAGTATCGTTGTATTGCTACAGATGTAAGCTAGTCCCAGCAATGACCCTATCAAACGGCTGTTCATGACCTCAACATGACGCGAACCATGTCACGAACCGTACAGAGCACGTCACCCTACGGCAGAGAGGTCATCATGCCTTCACCCCTGTCCAAGGACAAAGGCACTGAGCGTCAAGATCACCTGTAACTGCCAGATAACTGCCATCCCTGCTGGTGAGATTGCAGTCAGTGCACATCAGTTTTTTGTCTGCTTTAAGGGCAGGGGGTAGGGGTATGGAGGGGGAGGGGGGGGGGGGGTAGCCTGGGTAGGGGAGGGTGTGGGTGGGTAGTAGCTTAGTGGCTAAAGCCTTGAGCTTCTGATCTGCTGCTTTATTTGGATTTATGATTTTCATTCTTTTATTTCGAGTAATTGAATAAGCTTTTAGTGCTCTTTTTTTACATCAGTCCCGTGTTATGAGGATTTGTCCAATTCTGTTCAGGTCTACCGCGCACAATGGCTACTCTTACGAAAGCGGAAGATTTAACGCATGCCAAGATGTGCGGGCGTTCGCCCACGGGGCCTCGGTTTATATCTCATCGAAGATTTTGGGGAAGTGGAGTTGCTCTGTGTTAACTCCAAGGAAAATTCCCTTTAACGGGAATCGAACTGGGCCGTCGATTGCGGGCAATGTTGACCACTAGGCATCCGTTCCCCTTCGGTTCAAGCCACCCTAACGCCCCCCCAAAGGAGATTTTTCCCCGAGTTAATTTCAGTCGCTACTCCACTCTCCGAGAGTACTCCGGAGGATAAGACTCTGTACAAAGTCCGGGGTTTGGTGACGCAGGCACAGATCTTAAGTGTGAGCACGTGCTACAACCTGTTCCACCTTTCAGACGATAGGCTTTGGCCAGTGACAAATTTGAGGCAAAGCAAAGCGCGGTTGTGTTGGGCACCAACCCCGCGGTAGGAATGTGGCTGCTTAATGGTGGATTAAGGTTACATCCTAAAGTGTGATCTGGAGACTAGCTGAGTGAATGTAGTTTGTCCGTCGTGTCGACGATGACCTCAAAACAGTGAAGAGGCAGCTGCTGTTTCGAAATTTGGCAGAAATTTATTATAGTGAGATCCCTTGCCCACAGAAACCCCACTCTCTCGGCCAAGTGGCATAAACGTCAGCGTTGGAGATGTTTCTCAAAGGCATCCACCCCAAGGGCTGCAGCACATTTTAAGAACTGTCGAGTAAGCCTCCTAGTCAGAAGTCTAGCATCATAAAGACTAACTGTAAAGTGGAATTCCATGAGTGGAAAGAAAGCATGGTCTACACCCTCTCATTTGCTGTTGTTGCCCAGGTCAATGTTTATCAAGAACTGTGAAAAACAGCGTGCGGGGGGTGAAAAATCCTGACAAAAAAACAACCCACTGAAATAATTTATAGACAGAAAATTTTACTAACAGAAAATTTACTAGGCAGATAATTTACTAGGCAAAAATTTCTAGACACAAAAAAATGTTTGTCCCTCACAAGATTAAACACAATGGGATAATTTACTACCAGAAAACATGATTATCAACCCAAAATAATTTTTTGTGAACCCCACAGGGGATAATTTCCCAAAAAATAAAATTATAAAATATAATAATATAATAAATGGAACTTATATAGCCTATATCTTGCAAAGACAAAATCAAACTGTGCATTTAAATCTAATTTACACAATCATTACAACCAATGAACAAATAATCAAAGTTCTAAGATATTAAAAAACAGGTCCCTTTTGCAGACCAAATCTATGAAAAAAAAATTGCAAATTTAGTCATAATGTTTTTCCAAACTCCAATGAAGTACAGGGGAAAATTTTACAGGCAGAAACAAATTATAAACTCCTAATGGAAACACACGGATAATTTACAAGCAGAAACACAATTATCAACCAAAATAAAATACACGGAAAATTAAAGCAAAACACAATTATGAACTCCTAATAAAATACACGGGATAATTTACAAGGCCGAAACACAATTATCAACTCCTAATGAAACACAGGGGACAATTTACAAGGCAGAAACACAATTATCATCTATTAATTTTTTTTTAAAAAACGAAAAAAGAAAGGGGGAAATTTACAGGACAGAAACAAAATTATTATCTCTTAATAAAACGAACAATACAATTGGATAATTGACAAGCCAGATACACACTAAAACAAAACACACAATGACCTACATCACTAACAAAACAAACATTTAACAATACACCTAACAAAACAAATAAAATAAACCCCAAACTAACAAAACACAAATAATAGACAATAGAATAGACAACATGTATAACTGTCAATCATACATATCAGAATAGACAACATGTATAACTGTCAATCATACATATCAGAATAGACAACATGTATAACTGTCAATCATACATATCAGAATAGACAATATGTATAACTGTCAATCGTACATATCAGAATAGACAGCATGTATAACTGGCAATCACACATATCAGAATAGACAACATATATAACTGGCAATCACATATATCAGAATAGACAATATGTATAACTGTCAATCATACATATCAGAATAGACAACATGTATATCTGTCAATCATACATATCAGAATAGACAACATATATAACTATCAATCACACATATCAGAATAGACAACATGTATAACTGTCAATCATGCATATCAGATAGGACAATGTAAAACGTCAATCACATAAAAAAAAACATGTATAACTGTCAATCATACATATCAGAATAGACAACATGTATAACTGTCAATCATACATATCAGAATAGACAACATATATGTCAATCACACATATCAGAATAGACAACATGTATAACTGTCAATCATACATATCAGAATAGACAACATGTATAACTGTCAATCACACATATCAGAATAGACAACATTATAAACTGGCAATCATACATATCAGAATAGACAACATGTATAACTGTCAATCACACATATCAGAATAGACAATATGTATAACTGGCAATCATACATATCAGAATAGACAACATGTATAACTGTCAATCATACATATCAGAATAGACAACATGTAAAAACGGGTCAACCCAAAATATCAGAATAGACAATATGTATAACGGTCAATCACACATCCAGAATAGACAAATGTATAATGTCAATCAACATAATCAGAATAGACAACATGTTAACTGTCCAATCACACATTTCAGAATAGACAACATTTTAAAAACTGTCAATCATAATATCGAATTGACAATATGTTAACTGTCAATTTTACATTTCAGAATAGTTTATGATAACTGCAATCCAAAATTCAGAATAGACAACATGTATAACTGTCAATCACGCATATTAGAATAGACAACTTATAAATTTTAAATTAGACTTGAATGAAAGGTGAGGTGGGAATATATTTGCGAATGGATCTGAAGAATAACTAATAACAAAAATGAGCCCTTTAAAATTCAGCAGTAAGAATAGCAATCTAGGATCTTAATCTGGGACCTTGATAATCAGTCACAATAACAATCTGGGATATTAATCAGCAGTAACAATAACAATCTGGGAACTTGATAATCAGTAACAATAACAATCTGGGATCTTAATCATCAATAACAATCTGGGACCTTGATAATCAGTAACAATAACAATATGGGTTCTTAATCAGCAGTAACAATAACAATCTGGGACCTTGAAAATCAGTAACAATAACAATCTGGGATCTTAATCAGCAGTAACAATAACAATCTGGGACCTTGATAATCAGTAACAATAACAATATGGGATCTTAATCAGAAATAAAACAACAATCAGGCTTACATCAATTTACTCAATCTGGGGCCTTGATCATCAATATTAAAACATCTTGGGCCTTAATCATCAATTTAAACAATCTGGGCCCTTAATCATCAATAATAACAACAATCTGGGGGCCTTAATCATCAATAATAACAACAATCTGGGGCCTTAATCATCAATAATAACAACAATCTGGGGCCTTGATCATCAATAACAAGAACAATCTGGGACCTTAATCAGCAGTGACAAAAACAATCAGGGACACTTGGTGCAGTGGTTAGCGCCTGGGTTACACACTGGAAGGTCGCGGGTTCGAATCTTATAAGAGTCATAAGGGGTTTTCTGACTGAGGCCGGCTCCTACCCAAAGTGAGTGTGCCGTGGGCTCAGTGCGAAGACTGGGACCACACATTCAAGCTTCATCTATTCTACGAATGCGATTTTTTGAGTGTTGCTCAAATTACCTGACCAACACTGCAGGTGTCTGTACCTCTCGGTCCCGGTTGACGCCAGGATATATCATGATAGTAAGCGTAGAGTACAGCCCTCTCAGGTAGTCTGATGCACAGGCATTTCCATAGCAGCTTTATTGCATCATCCTCATCATCATTGATCGCCATGCCATAAAAAAATGCCTTTGTTTCGGTGGCCCCAACTGCCCCAGTTGTCTCAAAGCCTTAGGGGTTGGAGGTTCACGGGGGATGGCTGTTGGAGGGGCATTGTGGTGGTCGCCACCTCCAGTGGGAGACTCACCCAGGCCGGCTCCACGGCTGAGCTAATAAAGTATTGTCGCTAGTAGGGGGCCTGCTCTTAAGGTGGTGTCCTGCGTGTGTTAGCTCGGAACAGGCACCACTTAACACCACCAAAGTGACCCAGCAGCAGTGCAGGGCCCCTCCAGTTGGTGGCCCCACGGCGGTCTGACATAAATGGGTTCCCTGTGGATTTTCGACCCTGCGGTCGTGACATAACGAATCTGGGTACGGCTTAGGTATATAAATAATAAAACGAAGAAAACAGAAAGCAACCCAATTCTGGGACTTGATCATCAGTAACAAAAAATCTTCCCTTAAGATCGGTAACAATAACAAACTTCCCCTTTTGATCGTATAATAATATCTGGACTTGAAAAACAATAACAAGAAAAATCTGGGGTTTTTTAAATATAGAAACAATACGTCAGGGACCTTAATCATCAGTAACAATAAAATGACAATTGATTATCAGTATAACAATCCGGACTTAATAATCAGTAATAAACACAATCTGGGGCCTTAACCATCAGTAATACTAACAATTTGGGAACGTTAATCAAATACTAAAATCTGGACCTTAATCATCAGTAATGCTAACACTATGGAACCTTAATAATCAGAAATACTAACAATCTGGGACCTTAATCATCAGTAATACTAACAATATGGAACGTAATAAATCAGAAATACTAACAATCTGGGATTTTAATAATCAGTAATACTAATCATCTGGGATTTTAATCATCAGAAATACTAACAATATGGGATCTTAATCATCAGTAATGCTAACAATAACTATGGAACCTTAATCTCCAGTAACAATAACAACACAGGACATTGTTATCAGTAACGCTAACAATAACTAAGGAACCTTAATCTCCAATAACAATAACAGTAAACAATCAGGCATTGTTTATCAGTTAATGCTAACACTATGGAACCTTAATCTCCAGTAACAACAACAACACAGGACATTGTTATCAGTAATGCTAACACTATGGAACCTTAATCTCCAGTAACAACAACAACACAGGACATTGTTATCAGTAATGCTAACAATAACTATGGAACCTTAATCTCCAGTAACAATAACAATAACAATACAGGACATTGTTATCAGTAATGCTAACACTATGGAACCTTAATCTCCAGTAACAATAACAATACAGGACATTGTTATCAGTAATGCTAACACTATGGAACCTTAATCTCCAGTAGCAATAACAACAACAATACAGGACATTGTTATCAGTAATGCTAACACTATGGAACCTTAATCTCCAGTAACAATAACAATAACATTTCAGGACATTGTTATCAGTAATGCTAATAATAACTGTGGAACATTAATCTCCAGTCACAACAACAATACAGGACATTGTTATCAGTAATGCTAACAATAACTGTGGAACCTTAATCTCCAGTCACAACAACAATACTGGACATTGTTATCAGTAATGCTAACACCATGGAACCTTAATCTCCAGTAACAACAACAATACAGGACATTGCTATCAGTAATGCTAACACTATGGAACCTTAATCTCCAGTAACAATAACAATAACAATACAGGACATTGCTATCAGTAAGAACAAACTGGGACCTGAACAGTGTAACAGCATTTAGGAATCTGAAATTGTGGAGCAAATTTGTGAAGCCAGTTTGGAAAGTATGCACTCATTTTAGGATCTTTGAAATTAACGTGATAACACTTTGGATCTTTAATGTGTGACTCTGGGACCTTAGGTGTAACAGCAATTTGCCAGGTCTCTGAACTGTAATAAATGCGAATTTGTTTTTAAGTTATAAAACATCTTGGTCGTAAAATAATTGAGATAACATTTTGGATCGTTTCTAATCTTCCGTCCGTGTTTCCTTGTGAAATAGTGTTCGAAGGCTCGTGGCGTCTTTGGTACCCCTGTGACCCCAAGGGAAAGATTTGAGTACAGGGAAAATTCAAAAACGTTTAGAGCAATTACTTTCCGCAAGCGATTGGTCAGTATGAAAAAAGCAACAAACGAACAATAAACCTCATACAACAACAACATGTTATCTAAAAACGTCTCCTTTTGTACCCATTTGTAATGTGCTTCCTCATTAGGATTGCCTGGCTGCTTTCTGTCCTCAGGGCTGGTCTGATCTCCATAATTAGTTTTTGAGCTTTCTTTTCGGAAAGGAAGGAGGAGGGGAGGGGGAGGGGGGGAAAGTCCATCGGTCAGAGTATGCAGCTTGAACAGCGAAACGGTTGCAATCAGGCTGTTTCATTAACGTTCGGCTTTCTCTTGTGGTTACCTTTCCATGGGCTTTCCTTTACATTCAGGGCTTTTTCTTGTGGTTACTTCCATGGCTTTCCTGTACATCTGGGCTTTCTCTTTTTGGACCTTCCATGGGTTTGGGTGCAGGGTTTTTTTGGGTACCATGGGTTCCGTATAGGGCTTTTCTTTGTGGTAACAGGGCTTTTCTTGTTCAGGGCTTTTTCTTGTGGTTACCTTTCCATGGGCTTTCCTGTACTCAGGGGTTTCTCTTGTGGTTACCTTTCATGGGTTTCTGTAATCAGGGCTTTTCTTTGTGGGGTTTAACATGGGGTTCTGTAATCGGGCTTTCTCTTGTGTTATTAAGGGCTTCCTGTCTCAGGGTTTTCTTTGGGTTAAATGGCTTTTGTATTGGTTCTTTCTTGTGGTCATGTGTCATATTAGGGCTTCAATGGCATCATGGTGTGTCTGACTTAAATGGGTCATGTGTAGTGGGGCTCCTGGTAGGTGTCAGGGCTTGTGTCTGTTGGGGTGGAATGAGCTGCCTTGGGCAGGGTCAGGGGTAGTTGTGACTCTGGTGGGAGGTGTGTGCTGACCTTTCAGGGTGGGCAGTGTGTCTGATACGGTCCAGAGAGGCAGTTGTGTCTTTCTGTGGGTACCTGCGCAGCTTTTAGTAGCAATCTGTTTCTGTTTCGGCGGGTCAAAGGGAGGTGTGTTCATCTTGGTTCTTTGTGTGTTGACGTCAGCCCCGAGTGATAAGTTGTGTGTTGAGTGAACTTTTGGATCAGAGGGGGGCCAGGTGTGACGTAGTCTACGTTCAGCAGTTGCGTGTGGGGTGAACTTGGGAGGTACAGGTGTGGTTATTTTAGTGTGTTGACTCGGCCCGGGGATCAGGTTAGCTGTGTCTAGGACATTGGCAGATGTACAGAAGTGGGTTGCTGACCTTACGTGTGTTGACGTGCACTGAGTATCCACCAGGTTAGTCTGTTCTTTCCCCAGTCTTGGTGGTCACCTCTTTCTTTCTTTTTGAGTTCACCCCCTAAAATGATTTCCTCTGTTATCCGACAAGCAAGTGGTTGTAATCTGTTGTTGTGTGTTGACACTGGGCCATGCGTATCACAGTTTACTGTCTGACCTCCTTTAACATATCTTCTTCGGGTCAGTCATCTTATAATCATTGTCAAATTTGCTAAATTTTTGAAGTAGTTGACGTCAGCCCCTGTCGTATCGCGTTTAGTGTGTCTGAGTGACATTCCTGGTTAGGGATACAAGTGGTGTGTCACATCTTATTGTGTGTTGACGTCAGCCATGAGTATCAGCAGTTCAGCTGTGTCTGAGTGTTTTTTTTTGCCCGGAGCATACAGAAGTGGTGTGTCCCATTTTATTTCTGTGTGTACGTCCCCAGCCTGGAAAGTGTTGAGTCAGCTGGCTGTGTTTGGTCAACGACAAGAAGTGGGTGTAAATCCTTTTCTGTGTGTTGCGTGTGACATCGCCCTGACGAATCAGCAGTTGTACTGTTGTATGTTTCAGAAGCCCCCGGTGTGTGCAATGTCAGTCCCAAATTTAACCATTTAAAGTAACCGGGGATTCGTTTACATCCCGGTGTAGTTACGTTTAGCCCAGACGATCGCAGCAGCAGTGTTGAGTGATCATTCCCCGCAGCACAGAAGTGCGTGTCCCCTTTATCCCGTGTGGGACGTCAGCCCATGCGTATCAGAGCTCAGCTGGTTAGTGATAATTCCCGCAGCTAAAGTGCTGTGTCACCATCTTATCTGTTGTTGACGTCAGCACCTGAGTATAGCAGTTCAGCTGTGTCTGAGGGATCTTCTCGGAGCAACAGAAGTGGTGGGGTCACCTTTTTATTCTGGTGTTGACGTCGCCCATGGACGTTATCAGAGTTCAGCTGTGTCTGGGATCATTCTCGGCAGCTACGAAGTGGTTTGTGTTACCATTCTTATTTGTGTGTTGACGTCAGCCCCCTGACGTATCGGCAGTTTCAGCTGTGTCTGGTGACCTTCCTGACATACAAATGGTGGGGTCACCATCTTTATTCTTTTGTGTTGACTCTGCCCCAGTGAGAAGCGTGATGTCAGCTGGCTGTATGAGTTTTACACATGACAGCAAGTGCAGTTTTTGCACCACCTGTGAGCAGTCAAATTCAGCAACCTAGCGAGTCACACCAACAAGGTCAGCTCCTTCCTGGAGAATGCACGTGCACCTGCGTGTCCTGACTGTCTTTGGCTTTCACACCGGGCCCTCAGGGTGATGTGTCCTTCTTTGCATTCCTGTCCTGTGTTAGTCCCCATGCCTAAGACTTTGCTGTTCCTGGTGGATCAATTTGAGCCTACGAAGGGTGTCACCCTTTTGGTGTGGTTTACCCCCCCGGCCAGAAAAGTTACAGTGGTCTTGCCCCGCTGGGGGGTGACAGAGTTCCCTCAGGATTCATACTTTCTGGTGAGGCCCCAGTCAGCCCGCCACACCCAGGATTTACCAATGAACCTTTTTTGGCCCCCCTTTTTACCTTTTCAGCCCGGGGCCAAAATTTGTCCCTTTTTAGTTCCTCGCAGCCTGACATATTTCAAAGGTGAGAATGGGCAAGGAGGGGTCACTGGAGGTACAGCCCCGGCTGCACTGATCCTGGACGCAATCTTTGGGATGCTTTCAATGTTTTGCCTACCTCTGTTGCCAGGCATTGGTCAGTTTTTGAGTAGGGGGAAACAACGACGTGTTGTAAAACTGATTTGACACGCTCTGTCAACCGCTTATCATCCAGTGTGGGGGATAAGCCTTTTCTGACGTCTGACTTCTGTGTAAGGCAGAATCAAAGAAAGTGAACACGCCATTACATAAAGCATTAGGCATCTTGTGTTGGTTTGTCTGTATCTTTGGGCAGACACCGCATTACAGTTTCCCAAAAATGGAAAGGGAAAGGCAACCAGTACAGCAGTGGCAGTTTAGCTGAGAATCCACGCGCTCAACGCGCCTTTTATTCCGTGGCTCCTTGGCACAATAGTTTTCCCGTTCTTGCAGAAAGTGGGGCACTGAAGGGCAGGGATGCTGACAGACTGCTGCAGGGCACCTTGAAGGATGTCTTGTGCTTCTCCCACCAGCGCTGACTTTTCACTCTCCTCGCTGGCCGCAGAGCAGCTGGGCACTGAGCCCCAGTGACACACGCAATAAAGGGGGGACTCCGGCATTGCTCTTTCTGTGACTGACGATGGGCGTATTTGACCAGGAAGGGGAAACGCATACTTTCAACGTGTGGGCCCAAACGGAAGTGACGGCCCAATAGCCACCCTGTAGCCTTGTACAAAAACTCGACTGCTAAACGAATTTCTGCAATAAAAGTCTTCCCGGAAGTCTGCATTATGCTGCCAGTGTGTCATCAGGAACGCTTCAATCCAACTCCTTGAGATGAGGTGAGGCCCGGGACCATTTTGCAGGAAATGCGCACTCTCCTCATGGCCCGGCTAAATCGGCAACAAGGACGCTCCAGAAATTTTGTCCAGGACCATGTCTTTCAGCAGCTCAGTGTAGGCTTCAGCTGGGGTGGAGAATACGGCAGCAGGGCCCTCTGAATTCCCCCAGTTTTCCACCATGTAACGACAGCACCAAGGAAAGACGGGTCCACTCACATCCTTGTCCAGAATGTCTTTCACAATCTGATTTTTTCTGTTATCATCTATTTTGTCACGAACTTTCTCCAAATGAAAATCCAACAGTTTTTCTTTAACGTGTGTGGGCATACTGTAGACCAAACTCACAACAGCAGTGAGGTCTCTGAAAGGGCTGCACAGGTTATTTTCCCGTCGCTGAAGTTCCCGCAGCACGTGCGGGTAGACTGTGATGACCAGCCTGCACAGTCCCCTGCTGATCTGCTCCAGCACCGTGTGGACGATGGCCCTCCAGCTGGTCAGCTGTGATTTGGACAAGCCGTGGCCCAAAATCCCATCCCACCACCACCCCGGCGGGTGCTGCTGTGCCCCACATTGGTTGTCCAGCGTTTAGGCTGTCAAGGTGTTAAAGGGCAAAAGCCCTCATGTCTGCTGCGTCTGGCCAGGGGACTGGCCAGGGTGGTCTTGCCACAGCCTGGGGGTCCACTCAGTATGACGTAGCCTCTTTTCCTGAGGACTTTGTCAGCAGTGACCAAGGCTGGCGTGAACACGTACTCCTTGTATTCCCTCTCTATGGTCAGGTTGCTGTTGTCTGCACAGCCAGGGACACCCACATACAAGATGGCAAATCATCACCTACCACACACACACACACACACTCTCTTCTCTCTCTCAAACACACACACTCCAACACACACACACACACACACACACACACACAAGGACACACACTTAAACACACTTTTTAACACACACAAACATTCTTTTGTTCTGCTTCTTTAATTTGCATGGCTTGTTTTGTTTAAGGTTTTTTCCTGATAAATGCATATGTCCTTTTGTACATCCAGGTGTGTGCTATTGTTTCCCCAACTTCTCTTGCCTGTGCTTGCACTATAAGCGTATGGCAATGTTTGGGTTATAATGGAGCCAAGACTGACCACGTGGCTGGATACAAACCTTGTGACCTCCCTTGCCTCCTTTTGACAGGATCCCCAAACATAAGGCACACAGATTCACTAGGTGTATTTTTCTCCTTTTTTTGCAAAATATGTTTTAAACATAATTTTTTCTCTGTTTAAGATCGTCTTGTGATGGCAGCTTTACAAGGCCTCAGGAATATTAAATATTCTTGTGAATGCGATTGACACTTGTAAATTCTGAAAAGCGTCTCCTGTAAGGTACCACAGAGGGTGAAGCTTCAATCACCACCAGGACCTCTGGTGAAGGCTCATCCAGGAGCCAAACTTCAGACAGGTCAGGCTGAAGGCATGGTTCTTACACCAATATGCCTGAAATGCTGCCATAGACAGTGTTTATTTTCAAGTGTATTTTTAATGGAATCTTTGATAAATCAATTTCAAAATGATTGAGAAGTTGTAAGTGGTTACCTGCACTTGTTTTTCTTCCACTACAACTTCTGCATTAATAAATGCATATGATATGATTTTTTAAAATTTAGTCACATTTTGGACAGACAGCTTGATTAAAAAAAAAAAGCATTTGCACTGCTTATTTAATGTACATCTAGGAATTTTAAAAAGTAGTTTGACTTTGACATTGTGTCAGGGAAAATAGCTTGTGTCCCCCAGTTAAACATATCTTTCAGGGTCTGTCAGTGAGGACAATAATGTCGGTGTCTTTTATCCCACACCCGTTATTTTGTGGGAAAGGTGTTTATTTGTGTGTGGTTGTGCAAGTGTGTTCATGCATCCATGCACTTATAATTGTGTGTACTTTGAGCATGCGTGTGATTTATGTTTATCTGTGTCTGTAAAATTGTTTATCTGTGTCTGTAAAATTAATGTGTCTGTAAAAACGATGTTTATAATTATGTGTCTGCCAGTGGAAACAAAGCAAAAATGTGTGTGTTTTTTCCAGGTAAAACGATCTATGTATGTATGTGTGTGTGTGTGTGCCAGTGTAAACTATCAATGTCAGCGGTCACAGTCTATGTCTGTGTCTAAAGGTGAAAGGAAACTTGGTGTGGGTGTCTTTTAGTGAACATGATCTCAGATTCTGTTTGTCAATGGAGGCCCTGGATTTGTCAGTGATATCAGTCAGTGTCTGTCAGCAGTTGCAGCCTCTGACTGTCTCAGTGTCAGTGGGATCAGCCTTCTCTCAGGTACAGACAGCTGGTTATCATCCTTGTCTGTTAACCTAGGTCAGGTGCAGACTGTGTGTGTGTGTGTGTGTGTGTGTGTGTGTGTGTGTGTGAGGATGTCAGGATAGTTAGGTCAGTCAGTCAGTCCATCTTCAGGCAAAGACAGCTGTTGAAGCCATGCTGGTAGGGACCAAACACAAACTGTCTTCCATTACAACAGCTTCAATAGAACTCGGCAATAAATCAGTTCCTCTATCCACTGCTGTGAAGTATCTAGGTGTTGTTATCGATAACACAC
Source organism: Rapana venosa (assembly GCA_028751875.1). Lineage (NCBI taxonomy): Eukaryota > Metazoa > Mollusca > Gastropoda > Neogastropoda > Muricidae > Rapana > Rapana venosa. Next base: position 7,410,383 of record CM054161.1, read on the forward strand.
TCTCTATGAAAAATTCATCACCCAGACCTGTCAGTCATGCTACTATCAATTATGGCATATTAGTGCAATTCGAAAGTACCTGTCCACAGATGCAACAGCCAAACTTGTCACTTCTCTCATTCTTTCACGTCTGCACTATTGCAATTCTCTTTTGTCTGGTCTGCCAGCATCATTATCCACCCCTTCAACGTATACAAAACTCCGCAGCTCGACTAGTTCTCAGAAAGAAAAAAATCTGAGCGCATTACCCCTCTCTTGCGATCTCTCCACTGGCTGCCTGTGCCACGGAGAGTAAATTATAAGATCAGTACCCTCTGTTACAAATGTCTCCACAAAACTGCACCCTCCTACCTCTGTGAATGTCTTCACCTGTAAACTCCTTCACGTTCCCTCCACTCTGCTGCAGATACCTTGTGCCTACAAATACCTAGATTCAACCAATCCACCGTTGGCCACCGCTCTTTCTCTATTTCGGATCCATCGACCTGGAATGAGCTCCCTTTCTCTCTTCGCCAGAGACCGACACTTTTAAATCCAGCCTCAAGACATATTTATTTCAAACTTAAGATTTCCTCCCTCCTGTTTCATATCAGAACTATCCCACCTTCACTAACCCATGTCCTATCACCCTGCAAAAGTATACGACCTATGTGAGTGTGTTTGTGTTTTTGAAAAACATTTGACCATTGAAATTTTATTTAATAGATTTTGTCTGCAACGCACCATGTTTGTAATATCAGTTTGTTTAAACTATCGCATGCAAAATATGATTCAGTTAGCCAACACTTTGGAAAGACAGAGGCATACCAAACATCTTCAACAGTCAAAACGCAATCTGGTCTGTATTGCTGCTGTATGGGTCACAAGCCTGGACACTACGAAAATTAGACAGAGACAAAAAAATAAACGCAGCTGAAATGTGGTTTAACAGTTCAAAGAAATTGAAATCTGTCAACCGATTTTTTTTTTTGGTAGCTTTTAAAAATCTGGTTAAAATGGTGTATTATGGAAACTAAAGTCTTCAGCTACTATTTTCTCTCTTGACATGAAGTAGAAATCATCCTTATCCCATATCACTCACTCACTCACTCCTGTCTCAAAGGACGTAGGGGGGACATGAGAGAAGACGCGACAGAGATCTTTTTCCATGCTTCACGCTCTTGTGAGGCTAGTAGGAGTTGCAGGGGTTGGGCGGTCCATATAGGGATGATAAATTAACTTTTTTTTTTTAAAAAAAGACAGAATTTCAATTATTTTAAATTCCAGTTCTAAATTCTTTGGGCTGGGTTCTAGGTTTCCTGACTTCTTCCTCCAGAACAATGACTTCTCCCTGTTCTCGCCTGGAGGGTTGGGGAGATAATTATGCAGAAGGGTTGGGGAGATAATTATACAGAAGGGTTGAGGAGATGTACAAAAGGGTTGGGGAGATGATTATACAGAAGGGTTGAGGAGATGTACAGAAGGGTTGAGGAGATGATTATACAGAAGGGTTGAGGAGATGTACAGAAGGGTTGAGATGATTATACAGAAGGGTTGAGGAGATAATTATACAGAAGGGTTGAAGAGATGTACAGAAGGGTCGAGGATATGATTATACAGAAGGGTTGAGACGTACAGAAGGGTTGAGGAGATGATTATACAGAAGGGTTAAGGAAATGATTATACAGAAGGGTTGAAGAGATGTACAGAAGGGTTAAGGAAATGATTATACAGAAGGGTTGAAGAGATGTACAGAAGGGTTGAGGAGATGATTATACAGAAGGGTTAAGGAGATGATTATACAGAAGGGTTGAAGAGATGTACAAAAGGGTTAAGGAAATGATTATACAGAAGGGTTGAAGAGATGTACAGAAGGGTTGAGGAGATGATTATACAGAAGGGTTGAAGAGATGTACAGAAGGGTTGAGATGATCATACAGAATGGTTGAGGAGATTATTATACAGAAGGGTTGAGGAGATTATACAGAAGGGTTGAGGAGATGTACAGAAGGGTTGAGATGATCATACAGAATGGTTGAGGAGATGATTATACAGAAGGGTTGAGGAGATAATTATACAGAAGGGTTGAGATGATCATACAGAATGGTTGAGGAGATGATTATACAGAAGGGTTGAAGAGATGTACAGAAGGGTTGAGGAGATGATTATACAGAAGGGTTGAGGAGATGTACAGAAGGGTTGAGATGATCATACAGAATGGTTGAGGAGATAATTATACAGAATGGTTGAGGAGATAATTAAACAAAAGGGTCGAGGAGATAATTATACAGAAGGGTTGAGGAGATAATAATACAGAATGGTTGAGGAGATGATTATACAGAAGGGTTGAGGAGATGATTATACAGAAGGGTTGAGGAGATAATTATACAGAAGGGTTGAGGAGATAATTATACAGAAGGGTTGAGGAGGTAATTATACAGAAAGGAAGATGCATTTATTTATTTATTTTATATCAAGGATAATGGAATAAGCACTTATGTAGTTTTTTTAACATCCAGTCCCTGTGTGTATGCGGTTTTTGTAAATTCTGTCATCTGTTCCCTTGGGCACACAATGGCCTACTCTAACGAAAAGCGGGACAGGATTTAACAAGTGCGCAAGATGTTCTGTGTGCGTTCGCACACGGGGCCTTGGTTTACAGTCTCATCCGAAGGATGCACAGAAGGAGAGATATAGTACAGAAGGTTTGGGGAGATGGATGGAAGGGCTCTTCTCACTGGAAGGTTTGGGGAACTCTCTGAACAAGTCTTGCCATTTCTACTCCACTTCGTCATTGCCTTACAAAGGAATCGCCAGCCAGTTTCTTTAGCGCAATTAGTTTTTCTATCAATGTAGAATCACACACAGGCATACACACATATGTACATACACCTAGGAACACACATAAAATTGAAGACACACATACAAGCACACATTTAATACACACACACTATAATACATACACACACACACAGAAAAACGCAGCAATACTACTTTTATTACTTTACTTATACCTTTATTACCACATAAACAAGCAGTAAGCCAACAGGGTATCAGTTTTGGTATATATATATATATATATATATATATATATATATATATATATATATATATATATATATATATATAATGTTTGTATATCTATCTATCTATATATAGATATATATATTACCACATAAACAAGCAGTAAGCCAACAGGGTATCAGTTTTGGTACATATTATATGGAATGTTAGCAGAAGCAGCACTAGTCTTTGGTACGTACCAATACATAAACATAAACAGTATCTTAAAATACATTCTACGCTCTACATCACGGCAAATATCACACGCTTTCTTCTTCTTGCCAAATATTTTCTTCAAACTCCTTTGTTCTATTTCAGAGGACAGACTGAGTTATCATTTTTCAGTCACACATGGCGAAAAGAAGAAGACAAACAAAATGATGATGTTCTTCCACGTTCTGCAACCGACTATCAAAATAGAGAAATATGACACATGATGCGGGACTTGTTCTTTTGCCTTTCCAACAAAGAGAAAGATGATTTGCATTATAATTAAGGGACGCTTTTTGTTTTCTTTGGCTTTCCAATAAAGAGAAGGATGATTTGCATGCATTTATTTATTCTTTAATATTGAGGATAATGGAATAAGCTCTTGTGCTTTTTTACATCCAGTCCCCATGAGTATGCGGTTTTTGTAAAAAAAATTCTGTCATCTGTTCCCACTGGCACACAATGGCCTACTCTTACGAAAAGCAGAACAGGGGCCTACTCTGACAAAAAGCAGAACAGGATTTAACTTGTGCGAAAGATGTTCTGCGTGCATTCGCACATGGGACCTCGGTCTATAGTCTCATGCGGACTTTTGGGGAGAGTGGAGTCTGCACTGATGTTAACTCCAGAGGAAAATATCCCCTTGAGCGGGAATCAAACCCGTGTCGTCAGATTGTGAGCTCAATGTTTTAACCACATGGCTTTCCCGTCCCCCCATCATATTCCAAGACTTATTTATTTCACAGAATACAACACACGGCATCCTAACTGAATTCTCCTTGGTTTCCAACCTTTCGCATACGCTGTCGGTGTGAAATCTCACACACACACCTCTACATGAACAAGAGCACTGGCAAAAGCAAAGCCAATATTAACAGATTAAAAAAAAATTTTTTTTTAAATTAGTCTTCAGTGCAGATCAACAATGTGTAAATTCAAGACTAAAGAAAAACAAACCAACAAAATGAATCCAACAAATTTGGACTAAAACAAGTCCAATTTTTGGAACACTGGTATCAGCAACACGGGCGTCACTGCTAAACGTTTCTCAGCAATAATGTCGCTCATGTTGCGGACTTGGTTAAGGATCGAACCCTGACTCAGCGCTGAAAACAAGCAGACGCAAAACAAAGCACAAGAAAAAACTTCTCAGCAACCTACCACAGCAGGAGTATGCCACTGACACAGGTCCTATAGCAAGACATGGAACAAACTTGGTATCAAGCACGGTACTGAACAGTACTCAAAACACTGTAACAAACAATATTCCAAATCACATGTAGAGAGCATATGCAGCAAAAAACAACATACCCTTCCTCCTGCAAAAAGCGCCAGAGAGTACTTCACCTCCCTCCCTCCCTGCCAACAACAACAACAAGGGGGAAGCAAACACACAGACACACAATCTCTGATTCTGATGCACACACACACAATCTCTGATTCTGATGCACACACACAATCTCCAATCCTGATGCTCACACACACAATCTCCAATTCTGATGCACACACACAATCTCCGATTCTGATGCACACACACAATCTCCGATTCTGATGCACACACACACACCATCTCTGATTGTGATGCACACACACACAATCACCGATTGTGATGCACACACACACAATCTCCGATTCTGATGCACACACACACAATCTTCGATTCTGATGCACACAAATCTCCGATTCTGATGCACGCACACACAATCTCCGATTCTGATGCATGCACACACAATCTCCGATTCTGATGCATGCACACACAATCTCCGATTCTGATGCACACACACATACAATCTTCGATTCTGATGCACACACACACACAATCTCAAATTATGATGCACACACACAATCTCCGATTCTGATACATGCAGGCACAATCTCTGATTCTGATGCACACACACATACAATCTTCGATTCTGATGCACACACAATCTCTGATTCTGATGCACACACAATCTCCGATTCTGATGCACACACACACACACGCATGCACGCACACACACACACACCACCACCCCCCTTCCCAAAAAAACTTTTAAAAAAAAATCACCCAAGAAGCCAATTTATACAGAGAAATTATTTTCAGAATCGATATTAGAGGTTGTGGAGAGTTTCTCAGCTTTAACACTATGGGGGTCACCCAGAACTTGCACTCTGACTCGCTCATCCCACTTGGGAATCACTGTGAGACTGGTCAGCAAAGCATTACTACAGAGAGTACCAGCAACATGTAACAATGAATCATAACATACCCACACCTCTGTCAAACATTGACGTTGCAATACGCTTCAATATTCAGCTCAGCAGTCTTGTCATGATCAGGTTAAGGTTAAAAAAAAAGGTAAAGGTGTTCCATAACCTATGTGGTCGTAGGGGAGCGAGGCATCAGAGACCTCACTTCTCTAGGGCCAGCATATTGAGGGCGGCGCCTATCTCCTCTCCCTCGCTGCTTTACCTTCCCTGACCCCAAAGAGGCAGGTACCCATTGACAGCCGGGTGAACTGGGGAACTGTACTGAAGCCAAGGCGCGCAATCGGTCGCCCATCCAACTGGTAACCATACTCAATGCTGCTTAACTTGGCTGGGGGAAAGCGAGTGCTCTGGCCACTGAGCTATCCCGTCCCCATAAGAGAAGGATAATTAGCATAATTACCACAACTCTGATAAAATTAAAATAAAGCACAATTCATAAAACGAATGCCTGTCGCTAAAAAAAAAAGAAAAAAAAAAAAGAAACACTTCAACAAATTAATCGACTTATTAAGAAAATGAAATACATTGGGTCCAAATAAAAATGCGATAACTTAACAAAACCAGCAATCACATCAACAATAAAATGGATAAAAATCGACAGTAAACATCAACAAAATCAACAGCATTTACAACAACAAAATCAACAGCATTTACAACAACAAAAATCAACAAAACAATAATATAAAATATTTTTAAAAAATTAAACAAAACATGCAGCACATAGATCTACATTTTTCAGCATTAGTCCATGACAAAAAATTCAAAATTGAAATCAATTTTAGAAGCAACAGTCTGATGCAGTCGACAGCATCCCTGTCAGCAGTGAATGCGCTGAAAATGAAGCAGACCTCCACACCACGCATATGACAATGCCCTTTGAGTATGGTTAATCCACCTGTCTATCACTTGCAGCCATTTATTCATTCATCTTTTTTTCTGTATTCTGGTGACAGTCTATGCCGCCATCCCCCTTAATTCAGCTGTCTATCCCTCACAGTCATTTATTCATTTATTTTTTTTCTGTATTCCAGTGAAAATCTACGCCGCTGTCCCCCTTAATTCAGCTGTCTACCCCTCACAGTCATTTATTCATTTATCTTTTTTTTCTGTATTCCGGTGACAATCTATGCTGCCGTCCCCCTTAATTCAGCTGTCTATCCCTCACAGCCACGCAGTCATTTATCCACTTATCTTTTTTTCTGTATTCTGGTGACAATCTATGCTGCTGTCCCCCTTAATTCAGCTGTCTATCCCTCACAGTCATTTATCTTTTTTTCTGTGTTCTGGTGACAATCTATGCAGCCTTCCCCCTTAATTCAGCTGTCTATCCCTCACAGTCATTTATCTTTTTTTCTGTGTTCTGGTGACAATCTATGCAGCCGTCCCCCTTAATTCAGCCGTCTATCCCTCACAGTCATTTATTCATTTATCTTTTCTTTTTTTATTACTATCATTTCCTCTGCTACAGCTCCAACGCTCACCAATGGCGAGGCTTTGTGTAGGGGACCGTTTTGGCTCACCATCAAGGTAGCTCATTCCCACTGCGGGATGCATGCTGGGTATCCAAAGTTTGCGTTTCCGTAACACTGCCACGAATTGCGGGATCATTCACGTGAATATTTGACATTCTGCATGTGTATACATGTAGTACATACACGACAGGAGTTAAGGCACTGGCAGGTCTGCACTTGAAGTGAAACGGTCTTAACAATTAACAAATTTTAACCACTCAGCCATAGTGCCTGTCAAGCATTCATAATCAACTACCTCTGAAATGACTCCCCCCTAAAACAACAACAAACAAACCCCCAAACAAAAAACAAAAACCCGCCCCCAAAAACAGAACAAACAAAAAAATCACCCCAAAAACCTGATCATCCAACCACCCCCCCCCTTCCCCCCCCAAAAAAACCCCTCTGTACATACATAAACGTGCACAAATACATTGTGTGTGTGTACATATATATAGATCTATATATACTGAAACACACACACACAAAACGAGATAACATGAATAGATAAAGAAAACAAACAAGAATAACACCACCAACATATACTCAAAAAGCCGATTCATCGCACTGTGTGTAGGGCATACACACAGTTAGCAGTATACAGACAACAGCTCTGTATGCAATGTCCACAAACAGGAACCACACACACACACACGCACACACACACATTCTCTCTCACACACACACGAGATTCATATTCCCATTCCAACACACACACTCTCCACACACTGCTCTGAACACGACTGGTGTAAACAAGATACAATTCTCAAACGAGAGAGAGCATTTTGTCCTTAACTCAATGGAGTCGCAGTGAAATGGATCCCGCCGTTTTGTGGTGACGCGTCATTTTGGCTATATTTGAAAAATTCAGCATATTTACCCACATAATAATGACATACAAATTATACACAATTGAAAAGTTTATTATGTCTACTTTTGAGATTGTTGCAGTTTTTCAACAGATGATTGTAATTTTTTTTTTAAAACAAATTTTCAAAATGTCACTTGATGAAGAAAAATGAAAAGTTTTGAAAATTAGGGCTGCTTATCTTACATGGCTTGAACTGTTCATCAACTAGTCCCCTTGAAACATGTGATGATTTTTTCACCAAAGTTAAGTTCCCTGAAGTTATCTGAATCCATCTGATGTCACTTTTTGCACAATATACTGTTGTTTTTTTAAATCATAACACTGGAGAGCCTGAAATCCCAAAGAATACGCTTGTCGACATGTCAAAGTGAATAAAAATGAAATAAAGTGAATAAATACAAAAAGATAATCATCACGGATGGGACATTCACTAGCCACGAGGCTTAGGCTGGAGCCAGTCCCTACACAGGCTGGAGCCAGTCCTTAGCCAGTCCCTTCATAGGCTGGAGCCAGTCCCTCCCTATATAGGCTGGAGCCAGTCCCTAGCCAGGCCTTACATAGGGTGGAGCCAGTCCCTCCCTACATAGGCTGGAGCCAGTCCCCACATAGGCTGGAGCCAGTCCTTACATAGGCTGGAGCCAGTCCCTCCCTACATAGGCTGGAGCCAGTCCCTACATAGGCTGGAGCCAGTCCCTAGCCAGTCCTTACATAGGCTGGAGCCAGTCCCTACACAGGCTGGAGCCAGTCCCTAGCCAGTCCTTACATAGGCTGGAGCCAGTCCCTAGCCAGTCCTTACATAGGCTGGAGCCAGTCCCTCCCTACATAGGCTGGAGCCAGTCCCTCCCTACATAGGCTGGAGCCAGTCCCTACATAGGCTGGAGCCAGTCCCTAGCCAGTCCTTACATAGGCTGGAGCCAGTCCCTACATAGGCTGGAGCCAGTCCCTAGCCAGTCCTTACATAGGCTGGAGCCAGTCCCTACATAGGCTGGAGCCAGTCCCTAGCCAGTCCTTACATAGGCTGGAGCCAGTCCCTTCCTTCATAGGCTGGAGCCAGTCCCTACACAGGCTGGAGCCAGTCCCTCCCTACATAGGCTGAAGCCAGTCCCTACATAGGCTGGAGCCAGTCCCTAGCCAGTCCTTACATAGGCTGGAGCCAGTCCCTACATAGGCTGGAGCCAGTCCCTAGCCAGTCCTTACATAGGCTGGAGCCAGTCCCTTCCTTCATAGGCTGGAGCCAGTCCCTACACAGGCTGGAGCCAGTCCCTCCCTACATAGGCTGAAGCCAGTCCCTACATAGGCTGGAGCCAGTCCCTAGCCAGTCCTTACATAGGCTGGAGCCAGTCCCTCCCTTCATAGGCTGGAGCCAGTCCCTCCCTTCATAGGCTGGAGCCAGTCCCCACATTACTACTACTACGACGAGGAGAAGAAAACTGCCAAAATGCTGACGTCACCAGGAAGTTGCGTGCTGCTGACAGCTTTAGGGCAGGAGAGTGCTGCCACTCTGCGTAGGAAAATAACCTTGAGTTTCGTTATCTGCCATTTCCATAACAGTCTTCATCATCTGTCATATTCACCACCTGCACTATCGTTATCTGTCATTTCCATAACAGTCTTCATCATCTGTCATATTCACCACCTGCACTATCGTTATCTGTCATTTCCATAACAGTCTTCATCATCTGTCATATTCATACCTGTCACTATCGTTATCTGTCATTTCCATATCAGTCTTCATCATCTGTTATATTCACACCTGTCACTATCATTTCCTACCAACTCCACATCTTTTAGCTGCTGAGTATTCCCCCTCTCCCTAAATCCCCTTTCTGAATGATGATGGTCTGGAAAAACTGGGCAAGTCTTATCTTATTTTGTTTGACTTGGGCAGTTACCCTGCAACTTGCTGAAAACTTGATTCTTCTAATCAAGCTTATAAACACACACATACACACAACCCCAACAAAAAAACAAAAAACAAAGAAAAACCAGCCACAGAAAAGCCTACAGATTCAACAATATTCTTTATGCAAAGGAGTGGGGTAGTGTGTTGCCGACAGCTACATTTCCTTGTGTAGATTCATTTAAAAAAAATGTTTTTTTTTAAACCTATAAAAGACACATTCCTGAAATTTGGCCACAGGAGTAATCATATATTGAAACGAGCTGCACAATTTCAAACTTGTTGCTGCTAAGGTTTTTTGTGTTTGAAAGAGGAGAAAAACATTGTGTTTGTTGACACATCGGCAAACAACGCTGTGGGCAGTGTAGAAATAGCCCTCAAACTGTGACGTCATTGGCGACACAAGGAAGACAAAGTTCAGAGGTTACTGTATGATAATGAGACTTCACGATGGCTACCCTCCATTCGCTCTGCTCACAACAGCACGAGCAGGAAACATTTTTAAAGGCAGAATCCGTAATCCTGGACATTCGCCAAAAAACCCCAACGGTTTCACAAGCAACGTCTGCGATACCAGATGTTAGCAGGCAGTGAGTTAAGGCACTGGCAGATCTGCACTTGACACTGACCTGGGAGATGGTAATAACCCCCCATCCTTGATTTATCAGATGCCACTGCTGTGATTCCAGGACCCATGACTTCATAGACCCATAGAGTCAAACATCCAGACATTCTTAACCACTCCAGTGTCTGTCCTTATGGGTTCATGGACCCATAGAGTCAAACATCCAGACATTCTTAACCACTCCAGTGTCTGTCTTTATGGGTTCATGGACCCATAGAGTCAAGCATCCAGACATTCTTAACCACCTAACAGCTCCAGTGTCTGTCCTTTTCCTGTGTTTGGTCTAACATTACTGTGAGTGAAAAGATGCTAAATGCAAGAAATGGCTGTACCCACCACCCACAACATTTAAAAACACATATACACAAAACCTCTGAAAAGAAAGAAAACCGTACCAGAAAGAAATTTTGTTATTAAAAATTCCTAAACAACGCCCCCACCCCCCCGCACACACACATACACAAAACCAACAGCAATCATCAAAAAGAAACTCTCTTAAATTAAATAAGACAGGGGAATTGTGAATACCGCCATCTTTTATGAGAACACAAATGCCATCATCACACACACACGCGCGCGTGCGCACACACACACACATACATACGCACACACATACACTCTATACACTCACACACATGTACACACACACATCACACACAGCATCCAGTTAACAGTTTACACGGCTATGTAGTTTTATCATTACTATGTACAACACACTGCTACAGTCTTCTCTGTGTTAACCTTACAAGAGTTTGCAACAGGAGTATCACAACTGCAAGCCAAAATTATGTGCGCACGCACACACACGCTCATGCAAACGTATGCCAGTGCATACACCCTCACCTGGTTCAACAATCAGACACACAACACATGATTTAGTGTTACGTATAAACAAAAAAAAATCACAATGTATGTATGTACACACAAATACAGTGTCTGATTCAACGTGATGCATTTGTAAAACAAGATGAAAACTCGTACACATACAGCAGCAGTTATTAAAGTCAACAGTTGATTAAAATATAATTACAGAGATGCCTTTGGAAAAACAATCTCTCGCATAAAAACACCAGAAAATTGCACAACTCTATACGTCTGTTTTGCATGTCTTTTTCCACCTTTAAGCTCATGGGACTGTGCTTCAGACATGCCTGGATTACAAAGCCTTCCTGCTCAGCTAACAATTCTCTCCCTCGCCCAAGTCAGATGCACTGGGCCTTGCTTAACAATGGCAGTGCACTGCATATTTGCTCATATGACAGACAGACAAAGTTACTGTCTGAGCGTTCAATGAAGAAGCAGAAGAAGAAGAAGAAGAAGCAGGAGAAGAAGAAGAAGCAGCAGCAGAAGAAGAAGAAGCAGAAGAAGAAGAAGAAGCAGCAGCAGAAGAAGAAGAAGCAGAAGAAGAAGAAGAAGCAGAAGAAGAAGAAGAAGCAGAAGAAGAAGAAGAAGCAGCAGCAGAAGAAGCAGAAGAAGAAGAAGAAGAAGAAGAAGAAGGAGAAGGAGAAGAAGAAGAAGGAGAAGGAGAAGAAGAAGAAGCAGAAGAAGAAGGAGAAGCTAAGGTTACAAATGACATAGGGACTTCTCTTTTGACGACCATGGCAATGTGTACCAAAGGTAGACTTACAAATGTGTGATTATGACCTTAAGTGCTGTTTGTGTTTGTGTCTCTGATTACAGTTTACAGTACTTGCGTGTGTGCTTGTGTGTGTGTTGTATGTGTAGTGTGTGTGCATGTGCATGTGTGCGTCATGTGTGTTTGTGTGCATGCATGTGTGTGTTGTGTGACGGCAAGCATATGGAAGCATATGCTTGTTTGACCATGACTTATTTTTCAAGAATACAAAAATGTGTGGATGGGGTGGGGGGGGGGGGGTTGAAAAGATAAAGAGAAAGAAATGGAGAGGAAGGGAGACACACACACACACACAGAACAGAGAGACAGAGACAGAGGCAGAGAGAGGAATCAGGCCAGCTGTAGAACGGAGAGACAGCCTACAGAACAACTACAGACACCCAAGGCACGGACCTACACAAAAAGTGAACTGCTGGGGGGAGGGGGGAGAGGAGGGGGGGAAACTATGGTGACTCTGCGACACCAGCGATGAGAGAAATCATTCTGAACTGCGTTCATGTATGTGAGCAGCCTCCGACCAACAGATGCCTGTAGTACAGGAAGGAACCACTGACGTCTTCACACAAAGAACAACATTCAACATGTACACCGATCCTCTCATCAAACCACAGTTGGAAAGACAGAGGCTATCCGAACTATCTCAAAATTAGAAATGTCAAAACGACTAATCCGGACTGTTTTAATAATAATAAATGTTGCAGAAACAAAACAAAGCGCTTGCAATCAACCTACTCTCTAACACATGCAACAAGTTACAATCGATAGTTTTTACAAATTCAAAACGTATCCACACACGCCGTTTTGCTGTATGGCTCAGAACCCTGGACACTACAAAAATCGGAAAGAGACAAAATAAACGCAGCCAAAATGTGGTTCTACAGGCGACTGCTAACAGCCAAATGGTCAGACAGAACAACAAACGAAAGCTTTCTTGAGGAACTCTCAGTGCAAAGACAAATGTTGGCTGAAAGTGATAAACACAGACCGAGATACGTTGGTCATGGAAACAGAAACACACAGACACATCTGATGACGACAGTTCTCCAAGGTAAGGTTGAGGGCAGAAGGGAAAAGAGGCAGACCACCACCAACATGCTACATCGCCAACATCACTGAGGCCAGTGGTCAGGGAGGAGGGCTACCTACAAGAGCTGGTCCTCGTGATCTGGATCCAGCCACCACAGAGGCGGCAGTTTTCGGGACATGTTACCCTGGAGTCAACACCAGTACCGACTCCTCTCCCTCCCAAACCGTCTTTAGGAGGAGAGCATAAAGTACCTCCCTTGCATGAACACACGCAGGGCAGCTTGCGCGCAGGTTAACACCCGTTCCACCTTTTGGAAGAATAGGCCCTGGCATGCCTCGAATTGACGTGTCTCTCGCCGGTTTGGGAGAACAAAACAAACAGGTCACACCCTTAAACAACCATGTCACCACCCCACTCTCTATCTCTCTGTACACAATTTGTAGCAGACTTGAAGGGGGGGGGAGGGGGGTCAAAAGGGAACATAAAGGTTGTGTCAAAGTCCACACAGAAATATCTGCAGTGTCCCCACTGGCATGAACTGCGTGCCGAGGTTGGCATAGCAATGTGGGTCAAAGTTCACACAGAGCTGAGGTGAAGGTCGACACCGAGGACATGTAAAGGTCGACACCAAGGTTATGTAAAGGTCACCACCAAGGTTATGTTAAGATCAATACCAAGGTGATATGAGTCTAATATGTCATATGAGCGTCTACATGAAGGTCACATGAACGCCTGCAAGGTCAAATAAAGGTCTAAAAGAAGGTCGCATTAAAAGATCACAGGAGGTCACCTAAGGTCAAACTACTTTCATCAATGTCCACGGCAGTGGCGCCAAGAGTGGCACGAAGACGACGACGTGGTCAAGGTCAGGTGGAGGTCGTGTGGAGGTCACATGAAGGTGGTGTCATCGTAGCTGGACTTGTGCTTGGAGCGTGCTTCGAAGAGCTCTCGGATCAGGCTGGCCTTCTCCTGCTCCAGCTGACTGATCCTCTCCGACTTCTCTCCAACCTCCTGGAGACACACACACAGCATACAGTACAGACACCGACTGCTGACTGTGTGTCGGAGAGAGAGAGGGAGGGAGGGAGGGGGGGAGGGAGAGAGGGGGAGAGAGGGAGGGGGAGAGAGAAAGAGAGAGGGGGAGAGAGAAAGAGAGAGAGGGAGGGAGGGAGGGGGTGAGAGAAAGGGAGGGGGAGAGAGAAAGAGAGAGGGAGGGAAGGAGGGGGAGAGAGAAAGAGAGAGAGGGAGGAAGGTATGGGGAGAGAGAGACAGACAGACAGAGAGAGGAGGGAGGGATGGAGGGAGGGAGGAGAGAGAGAGAGAGAGAGAGAGAGGAGAGAGAGAGAGAGAGAGAGAGAGAGAGAGAGAGAGAGAGAGAGAGAGAGGAAGAGAGAGAGAGAGCGAGAGAGAAGAGAGGAAGAGAGAGAGAGAGGAGAGAGAGAGAGAGAGAGGGAGAGAGAGAGAGAGAGAGAGCACAAAACTTTGCTCACTGTTTACATACAGCTTGAATAAGCTTTTTTTTTTTTATAATCCATGAGAAAACCAGTTTTGTGTCGCATCAACGGACATACTGGATAATTTAAATCAATGCACTCACTCTCTTGAACAAGATCCTACCTACTACGCCTTTCTCAGTTCAATACCAAGCTGTAGCCCCTTGTGCAAAAGCAGATCATAAAAAACTTCAGCTGATTTCAGCACCAGGACATCACTAGTGTAGGGTCACACAGAAAAAACAAGCCCTGTGTGCGTGTGTGTGTGTGTGTGTGTGTGTTTTGCTGCTGTCCAGTACAGCAGCAGAGTGGAGGCCGTGTTCAATGCCAATATCTCTTCACAACAGGTCACTCTGCCATTTTAACCACCAGCTGATTTTCCTGAGATAACAACAGTTTTGCTCTTCCACGATTTCCCAAGAGGTCAGCGCTCCAAAACGTTTTGCTCTTCCACGATTTCCCAAGAGGTCAGCGCTCCAAAGTTTTGCTCTTCCACGATTTCCCAAGAGGTCAGCGCTCCAAACGTTTTGCTCTTCCACGATTTCCCAAGAGGTCAGCGCTCCAAACGTTTTGCTCTTCCACGATTTCCCAAGAGGTCAGCGCTCCAAACGTTTTGCTCTTCCACGATTTCCCAAGAGGTCAGCGCTCCTATAACTTAAAGCGCTTTTGCTTTCACTGATTTCCCAAAGAGGTCAGCGCTCCAAACGTTTGCTCTTCCACGATTCCAAGAGGTCATGCGCTCCAAACGTTTTGCTCTATCCCACGATTTCCAAGAGGTCAGCGCTCCAACGTTTTGCTCTTCCAGATTTCCCAACAGTCACCTCCAAACGTTTTCTCCATTCCACGATTTCCAGAGGTCCGCATCAAACGTTTTGCTCTTCACGATTTCCCAAGAGGTCAGCGCTCCAAACGTTTTGCTCTTTCCACGATTTCCCAAGAGGTCAGCGCTCCAAACGTTTTGCTCTTCCACGATTTCCCAAGAGGTCAGCCCATAACTTATGCCCTGTTTGTTTGCAATGATGTTCACCCAACGTTGGAACTCAACTTTCCAATGCGAAAACTTATCACTCTTACGATTCGCCAATGTCAGCTGTGCAAACATCATATCTCCTTCCACATCCAGATTACAACGCATAAACGGGGACTGATTAGAACAAAGCACCATAAACTTACATATCCTCATACTGACACGACCAGCAGACACATGTTTCGTTTTTGCAGATTTGCCCTCCTCTGTTGACGAGTGCAAGTTTGTCTTCAACGAAATTCACCTCTTCTCCTAATTCCAGACTTTCATGTCTGGACAACAGCGTAGTAAAAATAGCTCATAACATGCAACACATTACTCGACATGAACGTCACTGCGACACAGACCACATGTTACAGATCTTTGACAAAAATTATCAACACATGTCTGTCTCATTTTCAACTTTTTCACTGAACAAATCAATCTATGCACAGTTTGACACACGTCATTCACACACACACAACATAAAAACATCCGACAGCAAAGACACACACTCACATGAACACTAACACACACATCTAACAACACACATGAATCACACACTGGACTAAAAATTAAACACATGATGCTTATTCCAATTATCACTGCAAAAATGGGAACAGATGAATAAGTCAAACGAAAAAACAACACACTTACAAATAAAGCACACTGAGCTACTTACCATTCACCTCAAATAACAGTTAGTAAATAAAACACACACACATAACATAGAACCCTTGCTTTTAGGGTAGCACTGCGATCATGTATGGAACGCCTGCATCAGTAAGCGGATATAAAGCATGGGGACTAGGGGATAACGCCAGATCATATTCATTAGTGCCCTGCATCATAAGAAACAGAATAATGATCATAAAACAACCACCCCCCCCCACCCCCCCCCCTACCCCTCTCCTTAGTGCCACGCCTTACATCTCTGTTTCCATAAACCGACACCCCCCCCCCCCCATCCCCTCTCTCCTTTTAGTGCCACTGCATGTAAGAAACAGTCATAATGATTTCATATAAAACAACGCATCCCCCCCCACCCCACCCCCCCCCTACACTCTCTTAGTGCCACTGCATTGTAAGAAACAGTCATAATGATTTCATATAAAACAACGACATCCCCCCCCACCCCACCCTCTTCTTTAGTGCCACTGCATTGTAAGAAACAGTCATAATGATTTCATATAAAACAACGACATCCCCCCCACCCCCTCTCTATCACTCTCTCTTTAGTGCCACTGCATTGTAAGAAACAGTCATAATGATTTCATATAAAACAACGACATCCCCCCCCCCCCCTACCCTCTCTTTAGTGCCACTGCATTGTAAGAAACAGTCATAATGATTTCATATAAAACAACGACATCCCCCCCACCCCCCTCACCTCTCTCTTTAGTGCCACTGCATTGTAAGAAACAGTCATAATGATTTCATATAAAACAACGACATCCCCCCCCCCCCTACCCTCTCTCTTCAGTGCCACTGCATTGTAAGAAACAGTCATAATGATTTCATATAAAACAACGACATTCCCCCCCCCCCCCATCACTCTCTCTTTAGTGCCACTGCATTGTAAGAAACAGTCATAATGATTTCATATAAAACAACGACATCCCCCCCACCCCCTCTCTATCCACTCTCTCTATATGCCACGATACCCCCCCCCCTCCCCCCTCTTAGGCACTGCATTGTAAGAAACAGTCATAATGATTTCATATAAAACAACGACATCCCCCCCACCCCCTCTCTATCACTCTCTCTTTAGTGCCACTGCATTGTAAGAAACAGTCATAATGATTTCATATAAAACAACGACATCCCCCCCCACCCCCTCTCTACACTCTCTCTTTAGTGCCACTGCATTGTAAGAAACAGTCATATGATTTCATATAAACAACCATCCCCCCCCCCCCCCCCCATCACTCTTAGTGCCACTGCATGTAAGAAACAGTCATAATGATTTCATATAAAACAACGACATCCCCCCCCCCCCCCCCCCCCCTCTCTATCACTTCTTTAGTGCCACTGCATTGTAAGAAACAGTCATAATGATTTCATATAAAACAACGACATCCCCCCCCCCCCCTACCCTCTCTCTTTAGTGCCACTGCATTGTAAGAAACAGTCATAATGATTTCATATAAAACAACGACATCCCCCCCCCCACCCTACCCTCTCTCTTTAGTGCCACTGCATTGTAAGAAACAGTCATAATGATTTCATATAAAACAACGACATCCCCCCCCCCCCCCTCCTCTCTCTTCAGTGCCACTGCATTGTAAGAAACAGTCATAATGATTTCATATAAAACAACGACATTCCCCCCCACCCCCTCTCTATCACTCTCTCTTTAGTGCCACTGCATTGTAAGAAACAGTCATAATGATTTCATATAAAACAACGACATCCCCCCCCACTACCTCTCTTTAGTGCCACTGCATTGTAAGAAACAGTCATAATGATTTCATATAAAACAACGACTTTCCCCCCACCCCCTCTCTATCACTCTCTCTTTAGTGCCACTGCATTGTAAGAAACAGTCATAATGATTTCATATAAAACAACGACATTCCCCCCCCCCCCCCTACCTCTCTCTTTAGTGCCACTGCATTGTAAGAAACAGTCATAATGATTTCATATAAAACAACGACATACCCCCCCACCCCCTCTCTATCACTCTCTAGTGCCACTGCATTGTAAGAAACAATCATAATGATTTCATATAAAACAACGACATAACCCCCGCCCCCTCTCTATCTCTCAGGTGGCAGGATGGTTAAGACGTTCGCCTGCCAAGAAGTTAACAGTGAGGTTCTGGGTTCGATTCCCAGCCTCGCCCTTTCTTCCCAGTTTGACAAAAAAAATCGAACTGAATGTCAAAGTCCTTCGCATGAGACTATAAACCGAGGCCCCGTGTTCAAACGCATGCAGAACATCTTACGACACACGTTAAATCCTGTTCCGCTTTTTGGAAGAGTAGGCCATTTTGTGCCGGTGGAAACAGATGACAAAATTTACAAAACCGCATACACACGGGGAATGGGTGTAAAAAAGCACATGATGCTTATTCCATTATCCTCGATATAAAAGAATAAATAAATTAATTAAATTAAATAAATCTCTAGTGCCACTGCATTGTAAGAAACAAACATAATGATATTATAGAAAATAACGACATACCCACCCACCCCCTCTTCTCTATCTCTCTCTAGCATCATAATAGTGATACTGATTGTTTATATGCCTGAATCTTAATGAATAACATGAATGATAATAAATAGCATGAATGATAATAAACAGCACGAATCATAACAAACAGCACGAATCATACCAAACAGCATGAATCATACCAAACAGCACGAACCAACCAAACAGCACGAACCAACCAAACAGCAGAATCATACCAAACAGCAGAACATACCAAACAGCAGAACACAACCAAACAGCACGAATCACAACACGAATCACAACAAACAGCATGAATCATACAAACAGCACAGAATCATAATAAACAGCATGAATCATACCGAACAGCAGAATCATAATAAACAGCATGAATCATACCAAACAGCACGCATCATAACAAACAGCATGAATCATAATAAACAGCATGAATCATAATAAACAGCATCGATGCAGTCCAAATGCGGTAAGGAGGGGAAAAAGTTAGCATACACAACATTCACCACTGGTGAACCTCACAGCTCTAGCCCAACACCACTGCAACCGCCCACAAACGCCCTGGTAAAAAAAAAACCCAGTTTTCCTGCAAACGCCCCAAAATATGTGCTTACTATGGGCGCCGCCATTGTTGTTTACATAAACGAGATTCTCGTGAGAGTTGCTGCTTTGCATGAACAAGAAGCGGCCATGTTGTTTGCACTTTACTGTGTCCAAATCAGTGAGGTTTTAAGAAAATTATGAATTTTTTAAGTTTGCTAAATAAATTTTGTTATGGGCAATGGCAGGGGATGTGTGCTGAGAGAGGATTTGGACGCCTGTAGAGCAGATTTAAAGGCTTTTTCCATTGGAATATTAAGACTGATAAAGCAGATGGGGCAGAGTGGCCTACAAGCTGTTGTTTACAAGTTTAGTAGAAGAGATCGTGATTGTCATACCGATACACGGCGATAGTGATGAGGTTTTTTTTTTTTGGTTTGTAAACAACTGCATGAATGCAAAAATTGCCTGGCCCAGTGTGTACTTTATTTAATGCAGAATGCAGGAAAAAACATTTCTTGCAGTAAAAGATAGCATAAATATATTTAATCTTTTTTTTGTGTAGTGACTATTGAAAGTTGTAAAAATTACTTCCCTTGACAGTCCTGAATTGTGTGAGAATGTACTGGGTGACCTCAGGGTGCTATGGGCTAACCTGGGAAGGCAAAAACTTTTTTTTTTAATTAACAATAAATAGCAATGATAATAATGTGATGTGGAAGAACTGTAGCACTTCAATTCTCATAACAAACAGTAACAATAATGCGACATGCCAGCAAGCATGGCGCTGTGGTTAGTGCCTTCAGTTGCGGTCTAGAGGTTCGTTGGTTCAAACCCCATAAGAGACATAGGGATTTTTTCAGACTCAGGCCGGCTCCTACCACAGAGTGAGTGTGCTGTGGGCTCAGTGGGAAGACTGGGACCACACAGTCGAGCTTCATCCACTTTATGGATGCGAGTTTGGGAGTCTTGCTCAAATTCTCTGACTGCAATTTTGGGAGTCCTTCTCACATTCCATGAACGCAATTTTGGAAGCTTTGCTCAAATTCCACGAATGCGATTTTGGGAGTTTGGCTCAAATCGCCTGACCTTCACTGCAGGTCCAGTTGACACCAGGTTAGCATGGGAAGTGTAGAGTACAGTCCTGTCAGTTTCAATAGTGCTGATATTGGTGACAAATTTTATTATCTTTTTATTTATCCAATGTTGAATGAAGCTCATAAAAAAACTGTTTATCAAAATAGTACGCTAAACATCCGAACACACTGAGGTATGAAACACATGGAGGAGATCACAGCAGCAAAATAAAGACCCCATCTGAAATATCAGTAGTCGCTGGGTTACAAAGATACCCAGCATGCATCCTGTACAGGAAAAAATGAGCTGCTCTGAAGTCAGACTGTGTGGGCTGAGGCCAGCAGGCAGACTACTTCAGAGTGACAAGCGCAGGAGAAGACCTGGCACGACACATCCTGTCCAAGAGAGAGACTGGATTCAACTCAATTGAATGCAATGCGTTATAATAGATTATGATACAATCCAATACAGTATAATGCCAAGGATCCAAATCCTCATCTCACATTCTTTCTTTCCTGTCTGTCAACCCTTTAGGGATATGGAAGATTTTACGTTATATCATGGAACAAAATCATAACTGAACAACATACATGCACCAGATTTTTGAACACGTTACCACAGAACTTTTTTTTCTTTTCTGTTTACATATTTCTTATTTGTTGAAGAAAAGAGTTTTTCATGCTTCAGAGTGACTGGATGTTTAGCGTAATATTTGGTCAATGGTTCTGAAGAGTTTCGGTTTAACACTGGAAAAATAAAAAGGTTATAAAACTTGTCACCAATATCACCACTATTGCATTTTGTACACTATCTTTCCTTCCTTTGAATTCTCTCAAAACAGAGGGGATTAATAATAATAATAATAATAATGTATGGAATTTATATAGCGCTGAATCTTGTAAAGCAACAAATCAAAGCGCTCAGATTTTACTTTAAGTCACGGCAGATTTCTCTCCATGAAATTCAGGCTGCTCTCCCCGGGGAGAGCGGGAGAACGCGTCGCCACTTAGCGCTGCGCCACCCTTTCACCCTTTCTTTTTTTTTTTTCTTTTTTTCTGCAGCTGTATTTGTTTCCCTATCAGAGTGGCTTTTTTCTAAGAATTTTGCCAGGGACAACTCTCTTGTTGCCGTGGGTTTTTTTACGTGCGCTAAATAATTACGTGTAACACACGGGACCTCGGTTTATCGTCTCATCCGAAAGACTAGCGCCCAGACCACCACTCATGGTCTAATGGATGGGGGAAAAATTTCCGGTCCAAACGGGGTACGAACCGCCGCACACTTCAGACCCGGACTTTTCGCTTTCTAGACAGGCGCGTTACCTCTAGACCACCGATCCACCGGTGATGGGCAGATTCCTCTGGAGTTAACATCAGTGCCAACTCCACTCTCCCCAAAAATCCCGTGGATGAGACTATAAACCGAGGTCACATGTTTGAATGCACGCAGAACATCTTGCGCGCAGGTTAAAACCCATTCCACTTTTCAGAAGAGTAGGCTATTGTGTGCTGGTGGGAACGGAGGACAAAACTGACAAATCTGCATACACACGGGAACAGGATGGAAAAAAAAGCACATGAGTGTTTATTCCACTATCCACAAAATAAAAGAATAATTAAATAAATAAAATAAATAAATAAACTGTTATTATTTGTGCAGCACTGAAACAGCATAACATACATTTTGACCTGTACATAATATGCACCAAAAGCATAACAAACATCCTCGCTTTAATTCTCACATTAACACATAGACTTTTCCGACCTAACCGATCCAGTCCAACCCTATGTTTATAGCCCCGCCAACACAGAGGCCACAGCAGGGCGGGCCTGTCACCTCACTATGAACCACGGAAGAAGGAGCAGACTGTCTCTTTTCACGAATCAACGTGTAAAACTTAACCTGCGATTCGGCCACTATGTCCGTTAGGTCGTAGCCCCAAATCTCACAGCCGTACGTCAACATCGGTACGACAGGGTTTTCAAACGTTTGAATCATAACATTGATGGGCAAAACCAGATGACTGCTCTTTCTCCATTGCTGTAGACTCCCCGACACAAACAGTACAACTGTTCTCAGCAGAGCTCCCTCCACACACAGTACACTGTTCTCCAGCTGCACAGTTCTACCCTGACTCACACAGTACAACGTCTCAGGCACAGCTCCCTCACACACAGTACACTGTTCTCAGGCACAGCTCCCTCACACTGTTCTCAGGAACAGCTCCCTCACACACAGTACACTGTTCTCAGGCACAGCTCCCTCACACACAGTACACTGTTCTCAGGCACAGCTCCCTCACACACAGTTCTCAGGCACAGCTCCCTCACACAACAGTACACTGTTCTCAGGCACAGCTCCCTCACACAACAGTACACTGTTCTCGGGCACAGCTCCCTGACACACAGTGTACTGTTCTCAGGCACAGCTCCCTGACACAACAGTACACTGTTCTCAGGCACAGCTCCCTCACACAACAGTACACTGTTCTCAGGCACAGCTCCCTGACACACAGTACACTCTCAGGCACAGCTCCCTCACACAACAGTACACTGTTCTCAGGCACAGCTCCCTCACACAGTACACTGTTCTCAGGCACAGCTCCCTCACAAAACAGTACTGTTCTCAGGCACAGCTCCCTCACACAACAGTACACTGTTCTCAGGCAGAGCTCCCTCACACAACAGTGCACTGTTCTCAGGCAGAGCTCCCTCACACACACACACACAGTACACTGTTCTCAGGCAGAGCTCCCTCACACAACAGTGCACTGTTCTCAGGCAGAGCTCCCTCACACAACAGTGCACTGTTCTCAGGCACAGCTCCCTCACACAACAGTACACTGTTCTCAGGCAGAGCTCCCTCACACAACAGTGCACTGTTCTCAGGCACAGCTCCCTCACACACACACACACAGTACAGTGTTCTCAGGCACAGCTCCCGCACACACAGTACACTGTTCTCAGGCACAGCTCCCTCACACAACAGTACACTGTTCTCAGGCAGAGCTCCCTCACACAACAGTGCACTGTTCTCAGGCACAGCTCCCTCACACAACAGTGCACTGTTCCCAGGCACAGCTCCCTCACACACACACACACAGTACACTGTTCTCAGGCACAGCTCCCTGACACACAACAGTGCACTGTTCTCAGGCACAGCTCCCTGACACACAACAGTGCACTGTTCTCAGGCACAGCTCCCTCACACACACAGTACACTGTTCTCAGGCACAGCTCCCTGACACACAACAGTGCACTGTTCTCAGGCACAGCTCCCTCACACACTGTTCTCAGGCACAGCTCCCTCACACACAGTACATTGTTCTGAGGGTCAGCAGAGCAGAAGACCTGAAGGCGTTTCCACAAAAGAGTCAGCAACTGTCCACTGATGTGACATCCAAGGTTGTCACATCTCTTATTCTTTCACGTTTGAACTACTGTAATTCTCTTGTTGCTAGCCTACCAGCATCATCCATCCACTCCCTTCAATGCCTACAAAACTCTGCAGCTCGAGTAGTCCTACAAAAGAAAAACTCTGAACACATCACTCCTCCTTTGCGATCTCTTCACTGGCTGCCTGTCTCACAAAGGGTGGGGTATAAGATCAATACCCTCTGTTTCAAATGTCTCCACAAATCTGCACCTTCTTATCTCCGTTGAAACTGACTTCACCTGTACCCTCCATCTCGTTCCCTTCGTTAGGCCGCTGACACTCTGCGCTTCCGAACTCCAAGATTCAAACAAACCACTGTTGGCCAACGCTCTTTCTCTGTTTCTGGTCCATCCACCTGGAATGACCTCCCTCTTTCCCTTTGCTAAAAGCCTACATTTGACACTTTCAAATCTAGCCTCAAAACGCACTTATTTCCTACCTGATGTCTTCCCCTCATGTCTTCTACTACTTTTCAACAGCCACCTTCATCTCCACCACCCTACCCAAACGTGGGTTGTTGTTGTTTTTTCTTTTTATATCGAGGTTGTGTGTGTATGTGTGTGTACGCGCGCGCATGCGTGTTTTTGTGAATGTGTGCATGCTTGTGTATGAGCATAAATTTGATAATGCTAATATTTTGTGGAAGGTTGCATGCGTGTGAATGATCTGAATGCAAGCGCTTCACCATTTGTTTGCTTTACAAGAGTCAGCGTGATATAAATACCATACATTATTATTATTATCATTATTATCATTAGTATTATCATCACCATGACCTACCTTCTCCGAGCTGTCCACCAGTGTCCTCAACTGCAGGTTGACCTCTGAGATGCGCGCCCTCTGGAAATTCATCCGCTCCTGGTGCGCTTCCAGAGAATTGTCCTGCCGTCAGAAACACTCTCCTGTATTTTCTGTGGTGAGTGTGTGTGTCTGTGTGTGTGTGTGTGTGTGTGTCTGTGTGTGTGTGTGTGTGTGTGTGTGCGAGGTGTGTGTGTGTGTGTGTGTGTGTGTGTATGTGTGTGTGTGTCTGTGTGTGTATGTGTGTGTGTGCGAGGGTGTGTGTGTGTGTGTGTGTGTGTGTGTGTATGTGTGTGTGTCTGTGTGTGTGTGTGTGTGTGTGTCTGTGTGTGTGTATATGTGTGTGTGCGAGGGTGTGTGTGTGTGTGTGTGTGTGTGTATGTGTTTGTGTATGTGTGCGAGGGTGTGTATGTGTGCGAGGGTGTGTGTGTCTGTGCGCAAGCACGTGCATGCACGGGATTGTCTTCATCCAAGGTAGGCTTCTACAGTAACAATCTGTTCCTTCATTTCAAGAGTCCCCCTACCCCAACACCCACCCCCCACCGCAAAAAAATCATCTGAAGTCAGAGCACAGCTGCCTATACAGCACAGCATGTGCAAACAGCCATGCACTCAGGCAAACGCCTCATCCGTGCAAACAGCCATGCACTCAGGCAAACGCCTCATCCATGCAAACAGCCATGCACTCAAACACCTCATCCATGCAAACAGCCATGCACTCAAACACCTCATCAGTGCAAACAGCCATGCACTCAGGCAAACGCCCCATCCGTGCAAACAGCCATGCACTCAGGCAAATGTCTCATCCGTGCAAACAGCCATGCACTCGGGCAAACACCTCATCCGTGCAAACAGCCATGCACTCAAGCAAATGTCTCATCCGTGCAAACAGCCATGCACTAAAACGCCTCATCCGTGCAAACAAGCCATGCACTCAAGCAAACGCCTCATCCAGGCAAACAGCCATGCACTCAAACGCCTCATCCATGCAAACAGCCATGCACTCAAACACCTCATCAGTGCAAACAGCCATGCACTCTGGCAAACGCCTCATCTGTGCAAACAGCCAGGCACTCAGGCAAACGCCTCATCCGTGCAAACATCCATGCCTCATCCGTGCAAACAGCCATGCCTCATCCGTGCAAACAGCCAGGCACTCAGGCAAACGCCTCATCCGGTGCAGTCTCACAACCACTCCTTCCCCAGACAAGATCAAAGAAACAAAAGTGTGTCTTAACTAACATACTTCACACATTCACTCAAGTAACCCTCAGGGTGCTTTCAGCTTTGGGAGGGAGAAGGGGGAGGGGAAGGAAACACACACACACACACCCTCAATAACAACGCAAAACAAACATCAACAACAACAACAACAACAGCAGCATCGTGGCATTAGCGTTAACTCACGTTGTAGTTGACCTTTCCCAGCATCCTCTGCTTGTCGTGGAGGGCGGCCAGCTGGCGGCGATACCAGTCGCGGGCGGAGTCCACCATGTCCAGTCCTGTCTTCAGCACCGCCTCTTCTTCCTGCAGCTGCTGCAGTCGCTTCATCTGCACAGTCACCCCTGCTGTGTGGATAACCCTTCACCCTCGCCCTGCCCCCCATGTCACACACACACACACACCTCCCCGTCACCTCTGCTGTGTGGATAACGCTTCACCCTCGCCCTGTCCCCCATGTCACACACAACCCCCAGTCACCTCTGCTGTGTGGATAACGCTTCACTGCCCCCCCCCCCTCCCCCCCCCCCCCCCCCCCCCCCCCCCATGTCACCCCTTGTTGTGGACCTAATGCTTTCACCCTCGCTCACTGCCCCTCCCCCCCCCCCCTCCCCCAGTTTATCTTCAGCTCCTTGTGTCCAACGCGTCGCAGTTTTTGGGTTTGGTGTTTTGTTTACCTAGGCTGTTTGGGTACCATCTGTGAACTTTACCTGGAGCTGTGTCACACTGAGTGTCGTGCATTTTATCTCTGGCAGTTTGGTGTCCAACATGACGTGTCATAGCTTTATCTCTGGCAGTCTTGGTGTCACAACATGACTGTCGCCGCAGCTTTATCTCATCTGGTGTCCATAGCTTTATCTCTGGCAGTGTTGGTGTCACAACATGACATGTCATAGCTTTATCTCTGGCAGTCTTGGTGTCACAACATGACGTGTCGTAGCTTTATCTCTGGCATAGCTTTATCTCTGGCAGTCTTGGTGTCACAACATGACATGTCATAGCTTTATCTCTGGCAGTCTTGGTGTCACAACATGACATGTCGCAGCTTTATCTCTGGCAGTCTTGGTGTCACAACATGACATGTCGCAGCTTTATCTCTGGCAGTCTTGGTGTCGCAGCTTTATCTCTGGCAGTGTTGGTGTCACAACATGACGTGTCGCAGCTTTATCTCTGGCAGTCTTGGTGTCACAACATGACATGTCGTAGCTTTATCTCTGGCAGTCTTGGTGTCACAACATGTGTCATAGCTTTATCTAAGGCACACTTTAAGATTAAAACACACCACAAATGGTTCAATCAAAGGGAAATTACTCATGCAGTTAGATCAAACATTTGCCTTGGCATGCAGTTGCTTCCTTTTAATGGATCAACAATGCTGCATTTAAAAAATGTGACCCGTTTTTACGAAATGAGTCTTAACTCGCAGGCAGTGAAACGGAGAGAGGCCCCAAAAAGGGAAGGTGGGGGTCCACTTTGTCAATTTTGACTTTTCATCAAAAATGAAATCTGTAGCCATTCAATTTCCTATGTACTTGAAAAGGTTAGATATGATTTTAAAATGTGTTTTTAAACTGTTTTAATCGACCTACCTTACTGCAGTTTTCCAGTTTCGTCGATCCTTACGATCACGATTTCAGTCATTCCTTTATCATTATCCCTGACAGGGCCCTACACATGTCGTATACCATTTGAAAGGTTGTGACCTGTATTTTCCATTTCACACAGTCTTTACGTCAAATCTAACCAATCAGAAATACTGTTTTGAGTTATTTAGGCATAAACAAAAACCTGAAAGCAAGAGTAGACCAATGAGAGTTGAGGATGCATACCGCCTGTAGTAACGAACAGGCAGCTCGGCTATGATTGGTTGGGAGGAGGATCACCGGTGACGTTCCTTTTCTATTTTAAGAACCACATGGCTGGAAAACTTCGCCATTTGCAAAGAATAATGAACATTTTTTCTCATTTCTAGCTGAACTTCCAATCTGCAAATAGCAGATCAGTAAAAACCATGTGTATTTTTTACCAAATACTCTGCTGCATCTTATAGTGAAGACAAAATTCAAATGATCGTGATCAAAGCCCCGAGAAACTTCGTGAGTCAACTTGAATGAAATGAACCTCGATCTGTGTGTTAGGGTTCAAGGTGAGATGCACGAAGCACTGGTACCTGTATGCAATGTTAATAAACATGAGTATGCATACAGATCAAAGCTGCAGATCTAGACTGTTCAGATGATACTACTGGGGAGACTTGTAGCATTTCAGCTGTGGCGGTGCAGAAAATGGGGGAGCTGTTTTAAACTTACTTGACTGTTATGTGTGTGTGTTGTGTGTGTGTGTGTGTGTGTGTGTGTGTGTGTGGTGGTGTGTGTGTGTGTGTGTTGTTGTTGTTGTTGTTGTTGTTGTTAAAACTGAATAAATTAAAATGTGTGTGTGTGAAAATGATCAAGTCAAAATGATCTTTATTGAGGGTAAAAGATTAAGTTTACACAACTTTCTTTTCATCCTGCCTGTGTGTGTGTGTGTGTGTGTGTGTGTGTGTGTAATTAATCATACTAACTACTATTCCAAACAGTACCTTTTTGAGCATTTCAAAGTAAAATGTTTGATAATATTTAATACTTACATTACAACAAAGTGATTTTTTTGTCATAACTGTCACTTTGTTTCATGTATCCAGGCCTTTTAACAGTTAAAAATACATCTTCTGATCATACCTGGCACATTACACACTATCAAAGAGTATATCTTTGTAATATCCTTTTTTTAGTACCAATTTTGTGTGTGTGTATTAGACTATTTCCAAAGTGCAACATCCACATTTTATAAGTTAAATGTAGATTTACAGGGTTTAGCCAATAATTGTTATAGTGAAGAAGCAAGCAGTGTATGACATATTGTGAAAATAGATTTTCACTTGTTAGTGTTTGATCTTTTGACAGAACACTGCTGGCTAACATCTCAAAGCAACCTAGAAATCATACAATTTGATAACAAAACTGATACTGAGTACTGATTAACTATTAATAACAATTCATAATGAAAATCTGCAGAGACAGACTGT
Organism: Rapana venosa; assembly: GCA_028751875.1. Taxonomy (NCBI): domain Eukaryota; kingdom Metazoa; phylum Mollusca; class Gastropoda; order Neogastropoda; family Muricidae; genus Rapana; species Rapana venosa. The sequence continues at coordinate 7,439,278 of CM054161.1, forward strand.
GTGTGTGTGTGTGTGTGTGTGTGTGTGTGTGTGTGTGTGTGTGTGTGTGTGTGTGTTAGATTCAATACTTTGTTTTGAAAACAGTGAATTTCATAAGCAGTCATGAGCTTCAATTCAGTCCTAATGTGCATGGAGCTTTTTTAAAAATATGTCATCCATTCCGACCAACACACAATGGTCTACACGTGTGTGTGCGTGTGGTTTTTCTTCTCTATTTTTAAAGATCATTTTCTTTCAAGGGTAATGAATAAGTAATCTGTGTGTGTGTGTGTGTGTGTGTGTGTGTGTGTGTGTGTGTGTGTGTGTGTGTGTGTATTTCCTTGATTGTTATGATTCAAGGAAAGTGAATGGGTACTCTATTGCTTTTTTTCTACATGCAGTCTCTGTGTGCATGCAGTATTTTGTCATCTGTTCCCTCTGGATGGTGTCATACTGATAATCTATTTTCTTTTTTTCTGAGCAGTCAATTGCTATTGAGTGTGATTGTGTCTGATTTCACTTGCATGTATTTGTGCATGGATGTGTGTATGTGTGTGTGTGTGTATACTGTATGAGAGAGAGCAAAATTAAAGTCAACATTTATTTCCAGATGACAACACTGAATAAGCAATGCATAACTTTATTGTTGCCTTTTATGAAGCCATCCACCTTAAAAATTAATAAAGCAACAACAAACACCATGTCAAATTTGGTCAACATTAGTTCAATAGAAGTACTTACCGGTTGCTAAGGTGTTAGCTAGAGTGGTGAAAAACTTTAAACCCAATTTTCTCAGAATGTGAAATCGCTGTGTCACCCATTTCAAACACCCATAACTTTGTCAATTTTAGAGGTAGAATAATGTACCATACATCAAAAGCAAGGTAGATTTCAGAAAATGTAACAACTCAATGTGACCCAATTATACCTTAGGACTCCTTTTGTAAAAATGGGTCACAAATAAGATATAATTAATGCAAGGGGGGGGGGGGGGAGGTGTCAAAGGATGCCAACACAAAAGAAGTTCATTGATTCGTCAGTAAGTATTGAAAAATTTTGACCCCAAAATTTGATTCCTGATGCTAGGAAACCTAACTGTGAGTAAAATCAGTCAATCTTCTTCATGGTTTAGCTGTTACTGTTTTAGGATTAACAAGCCCAGACAGACGAAGAATGAAAAAAAATACACAAAATCCAATAGAACCCCGCCCCCCACACACATTCTGACCGTTCAACCAAAATCATGCAGATAACATATCTTTCTCCTTTTAAGTCCCCACCCCCTTTGTGTTCATGAATATAACGTAGGCAAAAGCCAACACTTCAGTCATTGTAAATTATAGACTTGAAATTAATTTACCTTTTTTTTGCCCAGATATTAATTATAAAAATGTTTACGTGTTCATTGACAATAGTTCTTTCTGTAGTGCGTGTGTGCGAGTTTTCACTGTGGGAATGGGGAAAGGGTTAGACTTGTGGTTAGAGTTCATGGGCTGATAATAAGTCAGAGTTCGAGCCACCCCCAAGATGCCTGTTCAGGAGATTTTCCCCCTAGAGTTCCCTTCAGTACCGGCTCTCCACTCACTCTCCTCAAAGTCCTTGGATGTGACTAGTGTAACCCAAGTCCCATGTGGGGGCGCACACAGCACATCTTGTGCATACTTTCAAACCTGTTATGGAAGAGTGGGCCATTGCTTATTGGTAGGAACAGATGACAAAATTTAAAAAAACACACACATGCACACACAAAATTGCATGCACACTGATATTTGCCCTGAAGTCAGCTCTGCCGCTACCTTCATGGTGGGTAAACAGCTGCATAAACAAAGGTAAAGGTAAATGGTAAACCTTACCTTAACCTTAATTCTCTCTGTGCCAGGAGGCACACAAGGCTTGAACATCATTCCTCCACTGGTTCCGGTCTGCAGCTGTGCGTCGTGCGGCGTTCCATGTGCTCCAGCCTGCGCTGTTCCGTTCTACTTCTACCATTCGTCGCCATGTTGTTTTTGGGCGTCCCCTTTTCCTTCTCCCTTCAGGTGTCCATCCGAGGGCAACAGCACAGTCGTCACTCCTGTCCTTTCTTAGGACATGTCCGATCCAGTTCCATCTCTGTCTTCTAATCTCCTGGCTGATTTTTTCTGCTCCTGCTATTTCCAAGACTGTCTTGTTGGCAATGTGTTCTTGCCATCGGATCTTGAAGATCTTCCTCAGACATTTGGTTTGGAAAATGTCTAGTTTCTCTTCTCCTTTCGTTAATTTAAATGGTAAAGGTGTCCCATAACCTATAAGGTCGTACGGGAGCGAGGCGCGAGAAACCTCACTTCTCTAGGGGCCAGGATATTGAGGGGGGCGCCCATCTCCTCTCCCTCGCTGCTTTACCTTCCCTGACCCTAAAGAGGGCAGGTACTCATTTACGGATGGGGGAACTGGGGGAACCGTGCTGAAGCCAAGGCGCGCAAACAAGTGGTAACCATGCTCGACGCTGCTTAACTTGGCTGGGGGAAAGCGAGTGCTCCGACCACTGAGCTATCCCATCCCAAGCTGCATAGCATTCAAGTAGCAAATGCTCACCATCAGTGAACCTAGGAACAACGGTAACAACAACAACAAAACCTACCATCACAACAACATCTTCTGCATATATGTATAAGTCCTTTGGATGAGAGTATAAACCGAAGCCTCGTGTGCGAACGCATGCAGAACATCTTGCGCACACGTTAAATCCTGTTCCGCTTTTTGAAAGAGTAGGCCATTGTGTGCCGGTGGGAACAGATGAAAAAATTTACAAAACCGCATACACACGGGGACTGGATGTAAAAAAAAAAAAAAGCACATGAGTGCTTAATCCATTATCCTCGAAAAAAAAAATCATCTGAGCACTTTGATTTGTTGCTTTACAAGATTCAGCGCTATATAAATTCCATACATTGTTATTATTATTATTATTATAACAACTCACCAGGTTATGATCCACGCCGTTCTGCAGCGTGTGTCGTCGGCCCGAGCCATGCCGTCTCACAGTAGCTTTGCCAGGAGCAAGCTGCACGGCATGATGGGATTGACCCCCCTCCTCCCCTCCCCCGCCTCGCTGGAACTGGTCGATGTTGGCTGTCAACACAAGAGTCTGGCCTTCACCTTCAGTGTAACAACGTGATCAGTGTGCGTGTGACTGTGAGTGTGAGTGTGTGTGTGTGTGCGTGTGTGTGTTGTGTTGTGGTGTGTGTGTGTGTGTGTGGGTATGGTGGTGGTGGTGGTGTGTGTGTGTGGTGGTGGTGTATGTCAAGTCAAATTTTTATTTCCAGATGGTACACTGAATAAGCAATGCATAAAAATTTGCTTTTTTTTCATGTGTGTGTGTGTGTGTGTGTGTGTGTGTGGTGTGTGTGTGTATGTGTGTGTGGTGGTGTGTATGTGCGCGCATGTTCATGCATGTGTGTGGTGTCTTTCCTTTTCATTTGATGGGTCTTTCATTGCTAATATTACTAAGAAGGGGGGGGGGGAGGAGGAGGAGGGAGGTGTTTTTTTTAAAAAATCTATTTTAACTGACATTATTGTTTTGTTTGGGGTACACAAGCATGCACCAGACAAACAGTAAGTTTGCACTGTATGTAATGACAAACAACAATGCTGAGATTACACTCCATGATTTGACAGTAAAATTAAAAGCACACACTTGAACAAGTGATGTACCCCTGAACAAACAACACACACCCGGTACCATCCCTTCACTTCCTTCCCTCTAGTAGCCTAAGGCTTATTCCCCAGCACTAGTATTACTAATTTAGTAATATTAATTATTAGCCGAGTGATCATCTTAAAAAAAATAACTTTTTAAAAATTTCACATTACATCATGTACACTAACCTTCATAAAGCACGCAGTACAGTGGCGCACATGAAAGTAGGTATATGATTTATAACTGTACCTCAACGAAATTGAAGAAGGAAGGTGGCAGGATGGTTAAGACACTCATTAGCCTAACAAGTAAACCGTGAGGTTCTGGGTTTGCTCTCCAGCCTTGCCCTTTCTTCCCAGTTTGATGAGAAAATCAAACTGATTACAAGTTCTTCAGATAAGATTATAAACCAAGGCCCTGCGTGTGAATGAATGCAGAACATCTTGTGCACATGTATGTTATTTTAACACTTTCACTGCCAAGTTTCTGACTGAAGTCAAGAAATCTCTCTTTTTCACTGATAATTTCAGCTCTGTAGCTGATTTCTCGGCATTCAGTTTGTCACTTTGTGTCTGAATATTAAACTGGCCCTGAAGTCTTTCAACTCAAAACTGTGCAGAGGGGTGAAGAAGGATCACATCTGCTATCACACATAATTAACTGTGTACCCACTGTAGATCATGTGTGAAACCTTGGTACTGTAAAGTCTATAATTTAAACTGTCCTTTAACCCTCTTGTTGTTGGATTCTATGGAGCTAAACTGCCTGTAGATTTTGAATTCTTTGAAGGTTTTCTACCTCCATCTGACTTACTTTACTCCTAAGACAATTGTGTGTGTGCATGACAAGTTATCAAGCTGAAATTTTGTCACAAGCTAGGTATGTCTTTGTACTTGCATTTAGGCGCAAGTTTATGTGTCTGGTCACCAGATGTCTTGTCATTGTCACCTTATTTGTCACCAATCATCATCATCATCAATGCCTTTGTGCCTTATTGGCACGTAGGGCAGCAACAAAAGTTCTCCATTCCTGTCTGTCCTGGGCTAGCTTCTGAATGGTTCCCCAGGTATGTTGGAAGGTCTTCAGCTCTGCTTCAACAGTCCGATGCCAAGTGTTCTTGGGTCATCCTCGTTTGCGTTTTCCCTCTGGTGTCCAGTGGAGGGCTGTTCGGGCGATGTTTCCATGTTCCCGACGGCAGATATGCCCTATCCATCCCCATCGCCTATGCATGATGATGTTGTCCATGCTTTCTTGGTTGGAACGGGCAAAAAGTTCTTGGTTGGAGATGGTCTCAGGCCAGAAGATGCGCAAGATTCTTCTGAGATTCTTCGTGTGGAATGTGGATAGTTTGTCGAGGTCACTCTCAGTCATCCTCCAGCACTCCGAGCCGTACAAAAGGGTGGAAAGTACACAGCTCTGGTATAGTCTTAGTTTGGTTCTGGTGCTGTACTGGGACGATTTCCACACATTGTTCAGATTTCTATAAGCATTTCTTGCTTTGCTAATCCGGTTCTTGATGTCGCTGCCTGCTCCACCGTCATGCCTAACAGTGCTCCCGAGGTACGTGAACTCTTCAGTTGTTGGTAAAACTTCTCCATTCACTGTGACCGGTGAGGGGTTCTGGACGTTCAGTGTCATTACCTCTGTCTTCTTCTGACTGATATTTGTCACCAATAACAGGTAAAAATATGGCATATATGATAAAACAGCAAGTCCTGCATGGATTTGACAATAGTTCAAGCATGTTAGTGTCGAATAAGGAAGTGATACCCAGCTGATGTGTTTACCAATGGTTATGTGCAATAGTACTTCAAGGATGTGTCACACAATGTCCCCATAGCACCTGTTGTTTTATGGTATGTCTTGAGGAGACAGAAGTTTTGTTTGACTATTTTTTTCTTTTGAAAACAAGTAATATTCAATCAACATGTGACCTTTATACTGTACTTCATATCTGCGTGTGCTACCACATGTTTGTTAAGTGTACAGAAGTGTATTATTGTACATGACTGTCACAGTGTCACCAGTGTCACAGCACAGGTGTGACAAATTCGAAACACAGAACTTCTGTAACCCTACAAAATTTTAATGTTGGTAGTCTCTAAAGTAGTCGTAGTGGTGGCACAGGGTCACATCACATAAAAAAAAGCACAAATTATGGATGTGTGTGTGTGTGTGTGTGGGAGGGGGGGGGGGGGTGTACCCATTGCTCTCACCTGTCGAACCTTGGCAAACGGGAGACCTATTTTCTTTTCCTTCTTGCTATTTTCATTATCGGCATATCTGTTCGTTTCTGCCATTGCAGTTTCAAAGCAAAAGTGTGGTAATAATGAGAACACAGTCAAAAGGCATCGTTTTCAGGCGTCTATGCCGCGGACTGGCTAGGAGGTCAAATTTCTCCACAGTCGTGTGTGTAGCACAGGTCAGGAATGTGCCCTGTAGCACATTATTTTCAGGCTCACTCTTCTCCCTAACTGCAGCATTTCCTTCCTCCTCTTCCTCATAAGCGTTTAATATCGGACTCACTTAACAATTCTCGTTCAAATGTTTCTACTTCCAAGACAATAACATTCAATTTATCGTCTCGCTAATCAGATGAATCGTGTGCTACTAAAGAAAACGCGATTTTTTTTCGCCATGCTGCACCATTGAAAAGCGTTCCAGTGGCTGACTGTTATTTCTCCCTTCCCTCCCCACTACACGCATGTTAGTGGTCTAAATTTATCACTGGCACCGTCTGACACCCTCCCTGCATGGCCCCACCAATTTTCAGACACACAGTGTGAAAACCACGAGGTCTGTGTGTGATGGAGAAGTACTGCCCACGTGGACAGCACCAACTGTCAGCTGCGGTCGGATTGGAATCTAGCGGCAGCTTCCGTTACTGTCGGCTGTGGCCGGATCGGGGACTAAAGGGTTAATAGGCTTCATTTCATAACATGACCTGCACTGTTGACAGAAGTCGCCTACGGTGGTGATGGGTGGTGTCAACTAAAGTCACCTATGGCAGCATTAGTTAAAAACCTCTTCTGCCTTACAAAAGCACAGGCCATGGCATTTGATTTCATGCCAGTAGGAATGGATGACAATTCTTTTTAAAAAGTGCATGCACACAGGTGTTGTATAAAAAAACAACCCACCACCAACCCTGAGGTCAGAATGCAGCTACCTTAATAATGGTGGGGAAAAAATGGAAGCAAACACAAAAATCTCACTATTGGTGAACCTTGGACTGGAGCCCTAGCTGAGGAACAAACAGAAAAACAAAAAAAAACCACTAACTCACACATGTATACAAAACAAATGCACACATGCACAGTCTGGGAGTGAGTGTTCTTAGATTCAAGCAACATAGCCTACAATTACAAATAAAAACACTGAAAGTGAAACGGCCATTCAAACCAGATTAAAAGCTCAACCACACAGGAAAGGCGTTTTATGATGAATCCATGGAAATAAGAATGAATGCTATCATGAACAGGATTACAGCAGCTGACAGTGACACTACCAACAGCCATGTGAATCATTAAATGCATGCATGTATATATATACACATGTTACATGTGTATTGTGTGGATACCTGCCATTTTTTCCCTTTGCAATGAATCACAGCAAAATTGGGCATGTAGGCTTACATAAGTTACAAGTTACAGTATGTACAACAAGTTGTAGCCCAACTACGCTTTGTCTACACGACTACAGACAGAATTTCTTGCACTTTCTCATTTCTATTCTATGCCCCCCCCCCCCTCCCCACCCCAATGAATACACACCATCTCTGTGTGCATGTGCATTTTAAAAATCTTGTCATCTCACTCAGACATCTGTTGTTTCCTATTCAGGCTATTGCCAGTATTGGCACGAAATGGCTAACTCTTCTGAAACCCAAAACAAGTTTTTAACATGTGCACAAGATCTTCTGTGGGTCACTCACAGTCACACTCACTGTCACTCAGTGTCAGTATGAGTGTATGAGGATGAGTGTGGTTGGAACCAGTTAAATGCTTACCATAAATAGCATGCTGAGGATCATCAGAAGACAGAGGTCTGTCTCGAACAGGCACTGTCATCTTGTTCTTTCTGTCTCTCTGCCAGTTCTTCATGTCATGTCCCACAGTCTGACTTTGTCGCTCACGAGGTGGGACTTGTGGAGGGTTCGTAATCTCTGAACCCGAAGCTGACTTTCGAATGATTGGGGAATTCTGAGACCTATCTGGCCTTGGTGGAGGTATACGAGATGAGGGGTTGGTGGGATGGGGGTGGTCGGGGAATCGATGTGGGGGAGATGGATAAGGGTGCCGGCTGGAATTGGCAATGCCACTGTTGAGCTGAGGTTTGACAGCAACGGTGGCTGGTCTGGCTTCTGTTGGGCTTTTCTGCTGCAGATGGGGAATGGCTGACCTTGCTTTGGTATGGCTGGCTTGGCCCATGGCTTCTGATGCACTGCCATGCTGCCGGTTTGATGGGGAGGACTGCAGGGGCTGGTGTGGAGAAGATGGATGCTTGGCACTAACCAACATACCCGGGGCTGCTCCTGTGGGGCTACGGTTTTCTTTCTGGTTCCCCGCAGCTGCACTGACTGACCGTCTCTTCATCTGATCGTTTCCTCGAAACAACGCCAGTTTCAGGCCTGACACAAAGTTGTCGAAAGTGAGTAAACCATTTGGTGGAGCAACCTTTCGTAGTCCTTCCATCACTCCTGACGGTAAATCCTTCACTCCCTCGTCGCTCCATCTGGTCTCGATGTCTCGCAGACGGATCAGGCCAGTGTGTTCTTCATCCAGAATATCAAACAAAATCTTGAGAGATGCTACAAACTGCCTTGGCAATCCTTCTTGAGCTTCTGCCGAAAGCGCTGACATTTTCGGATGTTTTACACAATTGCAGGTAATTGAAACATGCAACAGAGTCACCACAAACGAAGGTGCTCCATCCAGTTCTACCGATCTTGCCTTTTCTTCCGCTGTCAAAGCAGGTAGCCCTCGGAGTCTGCCCCAGGTAGCCAACCCCTTCAGGTTGAGCAGGCAGCATGCTAATGTACTTTCGAACACAAGCATAAACTGTGCACTACCTACCTACCCTAAATGGTAACGGGCAGTGCAATTGGATAAATCTCTCACATGGGCCAATCACATTTGTTCTAACAAATTATATTAATCTCTATCAACCACTAAGGTCCTAGGTTCTATTAACTTGTTGCTATTTTATAGAACTATCTCCTAGTAAATTTTTAATTTTAAAAAAGTAAGAAATAAGACCATTTGCTATAAAAGCATGCTGCATATATAATTTCTATACACACGTAAGGAATCAAGGAATTGAGGTTAGCCTAATCATTAACGCCATACTAGCCTACAACGTCGTTGAGCTTGACAAGGTAGAACACGAATTTTGTATTTTGATTTGATAGATCTTGCCGTTTGCATTGCAGTTGTTTGTTACACTTTGTAAACATTCCCAATAATTGTGTTGTGTATGTTTGCAGTTTTCTGTCGTCAGCTTTTGTATGAGTGTCAAAATAGGTCGGGGGGTTTGGAACACCACAGTGAGAGCATTCAGTGTACACACTGCCGCTGGTCTAGATGTCATGAATGCGCAAATTAGGAATCTAAATTCAGTGACTTGAGGTACAATCAGACCTATAACTACAATTAGATCAGCTAGGCTATAATTTTAAAAGGGCTGCATTCAAAACTGAAAGTCAGCAAAATCTGCAATTACTGAATTAACCTTATGCTAGTCCTACTCAGCCACTGGCATGGCTGTGCATGGGAGTTAGCCTAGTTTGGGAAGGGGAAACAATCAAAACAGTGGGTTTAAACTACTAACTAACTACAAATGCCGAAATGGAACCATTAAATGTTTAATCAGAATATCAATTATTACTGATTGAGTGGTTCAGACACTCTTGAGACAGTTTGACTGAATGAACAATAGTTCTCTGTTTGCAGAGACTAGAGTAGTACTAGTAGAGACTGAGTTCACATCAAATAATTAGAATTATTAAGGTTCAAGAGATTTTGCCTTTTTTGTTGATTTGTTTCTCTCATGTCAATTACCTTAAATATTGAGTGTGTTACTTTACTAAATTGAGGAGGCACCGTGGTCGAGTAGTTTAGGCGGTCAACTCATGATCCAGAGGTCGCGGGTTCGATCCCCGCTCGGCTCGGTGTTGTGTCCTTGGGAAAGACACTTTACTCCTATTTTCCTCACTCCACCCAGGTGTACAAGTGGGTACCAGCTCTGCTGGGGAAGTATCTGGCGACAGACTAGCGTCCTGTCACAGGGGTGGTGAAAAACCATCAGTTCGCTTAACGCTACAGAAACCGGGATAAGCTCCGGCTCTATGGCCGTATGGGCCTTCTGGCTCGAAAGAACATACTTTTTTTTTTTTTACTTTACTAAATTACAAGTTTGCAAAGTTGCTTGCTTTTCTGTTGTTGTTCTTTTGGATAATTTGCTTTCAAAATGTTCCCTTTTTAAATTTAATTTTAAGGTATTATATATATATATATATATTATGTATGTATGTATTTATACACTAATACAGAGTGTTGGAATTTAACCCTGTGGCTAGTGGCTTCTTTCATGTAAACAGTCCGTGTTTACCATTTATAACAGTACTCACAGTACCCAGGCCACGCCTTCCCCCTCAAACCCCCACCCCCCACCCCTTGCAGATGGTCATCTCTCTCAAGTGGCACAAAGTTTGTATCGCAGGGCTCAAAGTTCTCGTGATCGCTATAAAATATTATTGTCTTCATCAGCAACACCATAACTCATTAAAAAGTTCTGTTGCTTCTTCAGCACAAGTCTGTTGTACCAAAGCGATACTTCAAGCAGTGACTCGCACAACAGCAACAATCACACCAAAAACTCTCAATTCATATGCAATTCAGCAGTGAATGATGTACAGCCAACGTAGCGACTAAAGCAAATGAGCTAAAACGACCAAGTAAGAATAGAGCAGAATGGGAGGTTGAAAATGAAAGTAACTGCTGAGGTACAGATAAACCTGTACCCTGTCCACGGAAGATGATAACGTGGTATGGGTTAATTTGTAGCCAGGGTAGAAAGTGTTAATTACTAATTAGTTGTACACAAAAACAGTGACGTTTGTTAGTTTCTTTGATTCATATCACATATGTCTTGGTCTGGCGACACTTAATTTCAGATTGTGATCATGTAGCTTTGTGGCAGGTTTGGCGCAAATACAAAATGAGCCGAAATGCACGGAGCGGGATCGGTAGATCTGGCTTGGGGTCAGGAGACTATGGCCGGATGAGGCGCTATGATGGTCCAGGGGGTGGTTACGGGAGCCGTGGTGGTCAAGGCATGCTGGACAGTGGCTACAGGGGAGGGTATGAACTGGACAGCCTCATCCACCAGCGCTCCCTTCAGCAGCAGCTGAACTTACGGGAATCCCAGTTAGCTTTGGCCAACTCCTTGCTGCAGCAGCAGCAGTCCTACCTGATAGAGGGTCCAGGCTTAGGCATGAGAGGCCCTGGGGCCCTTGGTCCTGGCCCTGGTGCTGCCGGCCCTGTGGGGATGGAACCACGGATGATGATGCACAAGCGGCGCATGGACATGCGGCCTGGAGACTTTGGCCCTGATTTCAAACGCCCCCGCAACGATTACTCTCCTCGGGTAAAGGAAGAGTTACATTCTTTTTTTATTTTTTTTAATTTATTTTTTTTAACTCCTTTTGAGGATACATGTGGATATGACTAGACCTCTGTGTGTAGTTCATGGTTGCTATGGTAAAGCCTGAGCTATAGTGCATTGTAACTGTTAAGTTGTCAGTTGTAAAACTAGGTGGGGTTTTGTTTGGGTTTTTTTTTTTTTTTGGGGGGGGGGGGTCCCCTCCTCTTTCCCCTTCCCTTTAAACAAAAAATCCATGGATAAGCAAGATTTTAGTATCACTGATAGATAATAATACATGGAATTTATACAGCGCTATATCTTGCAAAAAAACAAATCAGAGTGCTTTTATCCATCCTAGTCTTTCACATGCAGCCAGTTACAATCAATGGTTTTTACAAATTCAATTGTAAACACATGCACGCGTACGCACGCGCACACACACACACACACACACACGCACGCGCACACAAACACACACAGGTTGTACACTCTGGTAGAGTGTTAGGGTTTGGTTGTTGAGGGCAGGGACAGAAATTAGATTAAACAAGAGGGGAGAATCTTAGGTTTGAAATAAATGTCTTGAGGCTGGATTTAAAAGCATCATAAGTAGGTTTAGGCGAAGAGAGAGGGAGGTCATTCCAGGTCAATGGACCAGAAACAGAAAAAGCGACGGCCAGGCCAACGGTGGACGGGTTGAATCTAGGTATTCTTAAACACAAGGTATCTGCAGCAGAGCAGAGGGAACGAGAAGGAGTGTACAGGTGAAGACATTCACAGAGGTAGGAAGGTGCTGTTTTGTGGCGACAATTGTAACAGAGGGTACAGATCTTAAGTTTACTCTCTGGTCACAGGCGGCCAGTGGAGAGATAGCAAGAGAGGAGTAATGTGCTCAGATTTTTTCTTTCTGAGGACTAGTCGAGCTGCAGAGTTTTGTATACGTTGAAGAGGGTGGATAGATGATGCTGGCAGACAAGCCAGAACAGAATTGCAATAGTCCAGACCTGAGAGAATGAGAGATGTGACTAGTTTGGATGTTGCATCAGTGAACAGATACTTTCGAACTGCACTAATGCGCTGTAATTAATAGTAGCATGACTGGCAGGTTTGGGTGATGAATTTTTGCATGGAGAGAGTGTTGCCGATAACTACCCCTAGATATTTCACTGAAGTGGATAGAGGAACAGATGTATTGCCAAATTCTCTGTTGTGATGGAAGAAAGTATGTGTATGGTCCCTACAAGCATGGCTTCGGTTAAAATTATCTGCATTTAGCTGTAACTTGTTTTTATCATCCAATTTTGAAGGTAGTAGGACATATTTGTCAAGAGAGAAGGCAGATTTTCAGGAGTTTCACTGCTAAGAATCTGAGAGTTGTCTGCATAAAAATGATGGCTGACTTGATGACGGTTTATTATATATGTGAAAGTGAAGCAGTGTAGAGAGTGAAAAGAACAAGGCGGAGAACTGATCCCTGTGGGACTCCACATTCCAGTTTGGCAGGTGTTGATTGAATCTTGTTTACTGCAACTATGTGGAATCGGTCTGTAAGGTATAAACTGAACCAGGTGAGGGCTGTCTTTAATACCAAACGTGTTTTGGAGATGATAGAGAAGAATTGAGTGGTCTATAGTGTTGAAGGCTGTAGATAAGTCGAGGAGAGTGAGAAGTGAGACTTTTCCCGAGTCAGAAACGTGTTAATGGGAGAGTTAACAACAAAAGTGAAAATAATGTTTAAAATGAAAAAGAAAGACCTACAAATTTCGCAGTAGTAGTAGTATGGCAGTGTCACAGCTGATAGATATTGGATTTTATTGCCGTGCCTTAGCTATTGTATTAATCATCTCTTATAAAAGGTAAAAGGAGGCACCGTGGTCGAGTAGTTTAGGCGGTCAACTCGTGATCCAGAGGTCGCGGGTTCGATCCCCGCTCGGCTCGGTGTTGTGTCCTTGGGAAAGACACTTTACTCCTATTTTCCTCACTCTACCCAGGTGTACAAGTGGGTACCAGCTCTGCTGGGGAAGTATCTGGCGACAGACTAGCGTCCTGTCACAGGGGTGGTGAAAAAACCATCAGTTCGCTTAACGCTACAGAAACTGGGATAAGCTCCGGCTCTATGGGCCTTCTGGCTCGAAAAAACATACTTTTACTATAAAAGGTAACATTTTATTTTCTGTGTGTATCTCTGAAGTCGGAATGTGGCTACCTAAATGGGGGAAGGGGGCGGAAAGCAGTCACATAAGCAAAAATCTTACCAGCAGTGAACCTTAGAGCTCTAGCCAAGAAACAAAACAAACCAACCATACAAAAAATGTCCTCTGTAAATCAGTGGTTTTGCATCTGTCTGATTCTTGGGATCAACATCTTTATAAGTTTGTGTATAGATGCTGAGAGATAGACATCTTCAGTTCTTGCTATCTTGAGTAACTTGTGTTATACAAACTCAAGCGATTACATCTGTTTCTAATATTTCAAGTTCTTGTGGAATTTTATTTTTGTTTCTGCTTTTTTACTTTCATCTCTAATTTCTTGTAAGACACAGAACTTTACTTATTGGCTTTTGACCTAGCTTTTGGAAATTGTTCTAATTGCCATTACTCTTCCCAGCTGTAGCTGCTGTTATAGTTTCTGTGCTTCGGCACACTGGATGTGCCAACTGTGAGTTAATGGTAACACCACAGACATGAAAAGAATGGAGCATGCTTTGTGTTTACATACATACATACCTTTTTTTGTGTAACTGTAGACTCTGGCTACAAATCATCTAATAAACATGGTGACTTTTTACAGGAAAGCAGCGTGAACATAGATGGGTCACTCAGCCTTATTCAGTACCATGCAGTTCATCTGAAGTCCTATTTCATTTCATGTTGTGCAGATTGTTGCTGTTTCTGTTGTTGTGCTGATATGCAAGGGAAAACACATAAGGACTGATTGCAGCTTCTCAGAACTTTTTTTAATTGTTGTTTTTGAAATCCTTCTATGGCCATCTTTATACTTGTAATGAAGTTTTCATATTGAAATGGGCATTTGGTTTTTTTTTTTCTTTCTTTACAAATTCTTATAGTGCTAGCTTTACAAAAGCTACATATTTAGAAAAGGGGGAGGAAAAAAGATAACAGTACAAGTTTGCAAGCTTTCTTCGCTTCAAGAACTACTTCACAGGTTGTTGTTTTTTCTTTTCCTATTTGAAGTCAAATTGCTCACAGAAAAAAAGCCATTTCTTTTGTTCATCTCATGTGATATATTGCAGTTTGTGTGCAGTTTACTGTCCAGACATCTTGCCATGTGAAAAGTGAGCTAGAGGAGCATGGAGATCTGAGCATCTCTGCTGTTTAGTTTTATCTTAACATTCTTTGATTTTTTTGCTCTGCCTTCTGCTTTGTTCTGTGTTGATTATCTGAGACATCTGGCCATTTGGACCTGTAGCTGAACTGAGCCCTGAAACCAGTACTCTTGACTTTCTGTTGATCTGATGTCTTCTTCATTTTCAGCCCCCGTATAATGTGCATATGTGTGAGTGTGGCCTGTTTTCTTTAGTTACATGTTGGCAAGAATGAAGATGCCTTGGCTAGTGCCATTATGAGTAGTTGCTCTTGTTACTTTCATTTCACTATAACAACTGCCACAAAAAAATCAGCATTCTTGTTTTTAATCTTGCTTAGCTGATTATTAGATCTATATACTCTTGTTCTTTGATTCCTGTTCAGTGTCCATTGTCTGTCTCCCATTGTGTTCAGTAGAGCCATTTCCAGGATGAGTTAAATGTAGTCTGTGCCACTCTCTTTTTATCTGCTAGCATTGGAATGTTATCTTTAATTTGCACTCTATCACTCTGATTCCTCTTGACTCTTTCCAACATCATTTTATGGACAAGTCCACTTTTCTGTACCACTACCATCTTCCTTACAACAGTTTCTTAACTTCTGTCTCATGTTTTCGGGCCGACCCATTGTGGTGGTTT
This sequence comes from Rapana venosa, assembly GCA_028751875.1. Classification (NCBI taxonomy): domain Eukaryota; kingdom Metazoa; phylum Mollusca; class Gastropoda; order Neogastropoda; family Muricidae; genus Rapana; species Rapana venosa. The sequence continues at coordinate 7,454,538 of CM054161.1, forward strand.
TCAGCCCCGAGACAGATACCGAAGTCGAGACTCTGACGATGGAAATAGAAGCTCCCACTCTCGGCGCAGTCAAAGCTCCGGTCGCAGCTGTTCAGGTAAACCTTGCCAGAGCCCTGGCTCTGGTGGACTAAGGCATACTGCTGCTTATCTACTGTACTACTTGAACTACTCACCCATCTTGGTCTTTTCTTGCCTTTTGCTTTGGAATACAGTGTTCAACCCATGCTTGTTTACACCACCTACTGGGGGTTCGGGGACAGTTTGTACTAGTTCACAGTTGATGCATTTTTCATGAGGGCTTTTTGTTTGAAGGCACTGGATCATTGTGCAGGTCTGTGTTCTTTACCCTCTCTTTCCTCTGTTTTTTCATTTCTGCCTCACTTCTCTCTTGTTGTTCTGTCTGTTGATTTTTTTTTTTTTTCTATTTCTTCTGCCCAACCGTCCTCATTCTCTGCCTTGGAGAAGACATCTCTGTGTCACTTTTTCTTCTCTCTCTTGATCTGTATCCGATTTTACTGACGACATACATGGCTTGTTCAGTTGTTGCTTTTGTTCATATCCTAGACTGTTATCATGGGTTATTTTTGTCTGGCCTATACTCATTAGCATATTGATCACTGTCAGTACTCCAGTTGATCAGTCAATCATCCATCCAGCCATGCACTGCACAATGTACGGCTGTTATGTCTTTCACACTGTTCAATGCAAAAGTCTTAGGTAAGTAGAAACTTGTGTCCCCACATGCTTTTCTATACATGGTCAGTCCTTTATTTATGATACACTTTGTTCATGGAACAGTTGGTTCTCTGTGGATTAAATACAATCTGTATGTACAGTCGTTTCTAGCCTGGCTGTGCATCTTCGTTGGGTTTTGACAGTGCTTCAGGGAAAGACAGAGGCATCATAGATGAAAACAGAAAGAAACACAAAAGAGAGGGAACACTTGGTTTTCGAACCACAGTTTGCCTGCCGCCAGGTTAGATAGACAAGAACTGGATGCCATAGGGCCATGGTGTCCACCAACAGTGGTGACAGCATGGAGGAAGTAGTGCTGTGAATACCCATAACCCTCGTGTCTCATCTCTTTCTTTTCGGCAAGTTCCTTTAGCAGCATTGGAAGGAAGCCAGGCACTGATGGCAGTGCATTGACTGTGTAATGTAGGGAACCGATGCTGAAAGCTACTCTGTGAAAACCCGTAGGAAATCTTGTGTGCTGTTTTTCTTAGTGGCATAGACGGTTTTGGTGGGCTCATGATTAGCTGGCAGTCATACAAATTGAAACCTTTCAGTGTGCTTACAGTCCTAGTGGTCATCTCTTGGACATGTGCTATACCAAGTGATTTGACCAGTATGATAACCTGTACTACAAGTGTGCAAAAGATTCCAGGATTAAACAATATATTTTTTTTTAGATACTTCAGTTATGATAAATGAAGGAAGAGGGGAAAAAACATTTTCAAGGAAGGTTTTGCTGGTGGGGGTTTGGGTTTGTTTGGGGTTTTTTTGTTGTTGTTTTTTTTGGGGGGGGTTCAATTTACTATTTTGTCTGTCAGTAGGAGGCTCTGCAACTCTCTTGCCAATACTCACTAGACAACAACACTAGGCTGTGGCTGCTCTAGTGCTTTGCACAGGCTGAATCAAAAGAGATCATCAAACTGATTGAACCAGACATGCTGTAAAGACTCTTGTGGTGGTAATCTCACAGCTGCCTGCTCTCATTGGCTTACTTTGGCCAGCATGCTTCATTATTATACAGAGAGGGGGTGATGGAGGGAAGATTCAGGAAATAGAAAGTGTAATAAATTGAACCCTTGAGTTGGACAGAAAGGTATGATCTTCCTGGCTTTTCCAACACTAAACTATGGCAGAGTGCCTGACTGTCGACAGTTTTGTCTGCAGTCGCTCACAATGCCGTTGTCCACATGTACTTTACCTGATATGTCGTAGATATTACATAATGACAGCCTGAAAAAAGGCATGATCAAAGACCTTCAATAAAGACAGTTATAGGCAGCATGGGTGAAGATGGTAAACATGAGCTAGGTATTGAAGCCTGGAGGGGAAAAGAAAAGGTTTATTGACCCAAAAGTGAGCTGTTGACCAAGTGGGGAATGCTGTCATGACCCACAATTGAGCAAGATGTATGAATTCATCCAGAGGAAAATCATGATTGTGGCCCCAAAATGAACTGCATGTGTTGGTCAGGAAGAGAGAGCTGATGTTAACAAGCCCCACATTAACCTGTTGGCCCAGAAGACAAAGCTGATGTTAACAAGCCCCACATTGACCTGTTGGCCCAGAAGACAAAGCTGATGTTAACCACTAGACTGCCTTACCCCGGAAATTCTCCGGGGCTAAACGTGCACCCTATACGCCAACAACCCGGAAAATTTCCGGGGTGTCGAACCGAAGTAAACAAGCCTGCTTCCTTGACTACAGTTAAAGGGATTCAACTCCAAAATTAATGGAGGTCGCTCTCCTGTTGCTTGGCAACATCGATCTGCAAAAACCGTGGCAAAAACGATCGTTTTTTTGCTCGTATTTTGTGTTTTTTTGCATGACTGCTTGGGAAGTTCTTGTTCAAAATTGCTGACACTTCTTGTTGAAGGCATAAATAGCTTTACACAGCTGTAAAAGTGGCAAATAAAACTCTAGATTTACCTAACATTGATGAAAACGATCTCGTATGATTCAGGAGATCGTGTATTTAAAAAACAATGAATGAGATTTGGCCTAGACATATGTTTGACATTATTGAGATGGGGGGTACTCGAATGACAGTGGTGATGAAGAAATCATATTTATGGTCTATGTTTTACATTTTAAATATATTTTCACAGTGAAATATCATGCTAACTAATTTGAGCTTGCCTCGAAGTAGTCTACGATATATTTACTGTCATTGGGTAGACTATCAGGAATATTCATGTAGTAGTTTCTGAGTAAGAGGGATATGAACATAGCAGTGGTACATAAGAATTTTATTCCCCGGCATATAGGGTGCACTTGCACTGGGCATTAAGAGGTTAACAAGCCCCACATTGACCTGTTGGCCCAGAAGACAAAGCTGATGTTAACAAGCCCCACATTGACCTGTTGGCCCAGAAGAGAAAGGTGATAATGACCCCCCCAAAACAAGCTAGATGCAGGGTTAAGTGAGAGGAAAAGCCTGTGTGTGTGCAGCATGTGCTTTGTGCGTAGCGTTCGCGGGTGACACCAGTGTGTCTGTCTGTACAGGCAGGTCTCGGAGCACCGGTGACAAGTATGACCCGGAGAACCCCACTGCCGACGATGAGGTTAGTACCTGTAGAGAAAAGAACAGGAAATTTAGTACAGTATGCTATGGTGTTGGATTTTTGCCTTGTTATGTCTCCCCCTAAACATTTTGTTCCGTAATGCAATAGGTACAGTGCATCAGACCTGTTCTCTCCTGTATGGTTTGGAGACATGGGTTTTCACAAAAACCGTCGGAACGTTTGTTGAAGAGCTGTGAAAACTGAATGCTAGGCTACATGGCAAAGATCAAATGGGAAGACAGGATCACGAATGAAGAACTATGGAGAATGTGCAAAGTTGAGGAACAGAGAGAGATGGAGAAGGCTCATCAATGTCAAACCTCCCCTGGGAGAAACATGACAAAAAAGGAAGAAGAAGAAGAATGCAATAGGTTCAGGAGGAGAGGGAGGTTAGTGATAAGCAAAGGAGGGTGTACGGGACTGGTGTCTAATTGAAACACAATAAGCTAGTCTGCATTGAAAGGGAAGGGGGGGGGGGTTGATTGCAGTCAGTGTTGTAATGGTGAAGAGATGAGAGGATAGCAAAGGTTTAACAGCAAAGTGGGTGCAGAAATGAGAACAGAAGGACAAAAAGTGGAGAGCGCAGATTACTTGTTGCAGAAGGAAGGGGGACAGAGAGGGGGTAGGTTTGCATTAAACATTGCAGTGTTATGTGCAGGAAGGGAACAGAAAGGTAGAGGTCTGTCGTAGACATTGCAATCATTGCAGAAAGAAGGGCGACATAAAAGACATAGGTTTTTCAGTAAGCATGGCATTGTTGATGGCAGAAAGAAGAGGGGGCAGAAGGACATAGGTTTTTCAGTAAACGTGGCATTGTTGATTGCAGAAAGAAGGAGGGAGACAGAAAAGCAAAAGTGTGCTGTAAACATTGCAGTGTTGATTGCAGAAAGAATTGGGACAGTTAAGGCAGAGGTTTACCATAGACATTGCATCACAATGCAGAAGGAAAGCCGGACATAAAAGCAAAAGTTTGCAGTAAACACTGCAATAACTGCAGCAGGCAGGCAGGCAGAAAGGTGTACATACAGTAAACATGGCAATGTCGAGGGTAGAGGGGCTCAGTGTCATTTGGAGTAAACACTGCCTGATGGTTTGTTTAGGAAAGGAAGGGGAGACAACAGGTAACCATTGCAATGATTGCTGAAGCAAGACACAGGCGTACCGTAAACTAGAGGTGCGTTGTTGAGCGGGGGCACAGAAGAGAAAGGTGGACAGTAAAGCCATCGCATCGCACACTAGTGTCTGGCAAAGGAAGGGAGAAAAGAGGGCCAAGATAGACAGTATTGGGCACAGTGTTGTGAGCTGGGGGACAGGAGCAAAGGAGGAGGATTGATGTAAAGACTATAGCACCTACAACCTTCCACACCTATAGCTGGGATCTCTGTGCCGGGCAAGGGATTTAAGAGAGGGTGTAGGGAAGGGGGCACAGACAAAACAAAAATGAGCTGTGGACATGCAGTTCGAAACATGCATAATCATCCCTGCACATTTGCACATACTCGCAAACACACAGTGCATACATCACACAAACAAAGATATACTTGTGTCCCACAGATAGCACATCATAGTAGAAGGCAAGAGATCGTGGGTTCAGTTCCATTTAAACTGTACACTTCCCCCCCAATCACTAGGTCATGAGTGGTGGTCTGGGTGTTAGTCTTTCAGATAAGACGATAAACAGAAGTGTTGTATGGGGCATGCATTTAGTGCATGTTAAAGAACCCACTGCAGCAAGAGTCTTGACTTTGGCAAAAGTCTCTAGGAATAAAATCACTTGCAGGGAATCAGACTTGTGCAAGCAGGATTTTTTTTTTTTAAGGAATGGGTGGTTGTGCTCTTGTGACAATGGGCTGTCTCCAGCAAGAGCAGCCTGGAGAAATCATCACCCAGACCTTTGTTCAAGGAGATTTTCCCCCTCAAGCTTAAATCAATACATACTCCACTCTCCTGAAAGTCCTTAGATGAGACAAGAATCTGAGACCCTGCGTGTCAACGCTTGCAGAAATCTTGGCACATGTTAAAAACCTGTTCCGCCTTTTGGAAGAGTTGGCCATTTCTTACTGGTAGGAATAAAAATTTTTAAAAACCCATGCACATTGGTGTCGTGTTTAGACATGATCCCTGAAGTCAGAATGGGGCTACCTTAGTGGTGGATAAACGGCCACATACACAAAATCTCAGCATTGGTAAACCTTGTTGGTTTGGATTGTCGTTTTTTTGGTGGTGGTGGTTGGTGTTTTGGGGGGGGGGGGGGGGGGGGGGGTTTTAAAAATCTGTTCAGCATATATTTAAACATTTACAATAAGGCAATCTAGGTGAAACAGATTAGAACGCAGAGGAATGAAGGTGAATATTGACGAGACCAAAGCAATGACAGTTGGAAGAGATCGCAGAACACATAGAGAGCAAGGCAAATACCCGTGTGGTGTCTGCCACAAAGGTGTAGGGAACAATTCAATCAAATGCTCCAACTGTCAATATTGATGTCACAAAAGATGCTCAAAGTTCAAAAGTCTGAAGAAGGAGGACGGAGTATTTGTCTGCCCCAGTTGTATGAATAAAAAGGGTGAAGACAATGCCAATGCAGGAAAGGAGGAGCTAGAATTCGAACAAGGGAAGATAGAAGTGGTAGATGAATTCTGCTACCTAGGAGAGATGATGAGCTGCGAAGCAAAATCTGAGTTAGCTGTCAGAACCAGGATTGCGAGTGCTTGGAAGAAATGGAAAGAATTGACATGTCTGCTCGGAAATCAGAAAATTCCGCTGGAGAGACGCTGTCTGATATACAAGGCCTGTATTAGACCTGTTCTCCTGTATGGTTCGGAGACGTGGGTTTTCACAAAAACCATCGGACGTTTGTTGAAGAGCTGTGAAAACCGAATGCTACACTACATGACAAAGATTAAATGGGAAGACAGGATCACGAATAAAGAACTATGGAGAATGTGCAAAGTTGATGATCTGTAGCTAGTAGCAATAGACTGCGCTGGTTTGGGCACATTCAACGGAAAGCAGACCACCACATCCTAAAAAGAGCAATGAACTTCGTAGTGGATGGAAAGAGACCAAAGCGAAGACCTAGCAAAACCTGGGCTACCTGAATTGCAGATGATCTTAGAGAAAGGGGCATAAAAAAGGAGGAAGCTCAAAACAGAGGGAGATGGAGAAGGCTCATCAATGTCAAACCTCCCCTGGGAGAAACGAAGAAGAAGAATCTAGGTGAATGTTCTAGCTTTAATGGAGGAGACGCACACCACACACACAGAGAACAGAAAAATCACCACAAATTGAAAATGGTATACAACCCACACACACACACACCACACACCACACACACACACACACACACACACACACACAGAACAGAAAAATCACCATGAATTGAAAATGGTACACATCCCACACACACACAAAACAGAAAAATCACCATGAATTGAAAATATTACACAACCCACACACACACAGAACAGAAAAATCACCACAAATTGAAATTGGTATACAACCCACACAGAACAGAAAAATCACCACAAATTGAAAATGGTACACAATGCACACACACACAGAACAGAAAAATCACCACAAATTGAAAATGGTACACAATCCACACACACACAGAACAGAAAATCACCACGAATTGAAAATGGTATACAATCCACACACACACAGAACAGAAAAATCGCCACAAATTGAAAATGGTATACAACCCACACACACACACAGAACAGAAAAATCACCACGAATTGAAAATGGTATACAACACACACACACACACAGAACAGAAAAATCGCCACGAATTGAAAATGGTACACACCCCACACACTCGCACACATGCAGGCAGGCAGAAAAGGGACTAGGAACGTGGGGCGCTGCGCCTTTATTGGTGGTGTTGGTTTGCAGAAGGAAGGGGGCCAGAAGGGCAAAGGGAAGGCCGAGGACCCCTTTCACTGCCACGTGTGCAACGTCAACTGCCGAGACAACGAGGGCTTCCGGCGGCACATGAACAGCATGCGTCACAACGACCGCATGATGGGGATGCTGGCAGTGCACGAGGAGAAGGCCTCCCAGCTGGTGTCGCGCATCAAAGCCGAGAAACACCTCCGACATGTGGAGGACGAGGACAAAGCCACGTGAGGCTTCTTTCTGGCTAGTCTCTCTTCTCTCTCTCTCTCTCTTTGTGTAGTCAGTGCTAGGCAGGTTAAGGAGCCTGTCGAGATCATGCTAAACAGACTGTTGGAAATGTGCAGTGTAAACCATGGTTGATGTGTTCTGTAATCTGTATTAAAGTAATAATAATAATATGTGAATTTATATAGCGCTGTATCTTGCACAGACAAATCAAAGCGCTTGGAAGTGTTTGTTTAGTGTTAGTGAATACTACATTTGAAGGATTTTTGTTGTTGGGTTTGTTTTGGATTTTTTTTCAGTTGAATTTTCTGTTGTCTGTGGGCCTACCAGACCCATTTCTCTCAGGTTTTTAAAAAAGATACTTGGTCATAAAGCTGACAGTGAAAATGCCTGACTGTCTGTTGCAAAGCTTGGTTTGGGCAGATCCTTCGTTCATGGTGTAAAATGCATACACTGAAGGCCCTTGCATTCCGGTGTGGCAGGCCTCACACAGCCAGCTCTTTGTCTTTTCAGCATCTTGCTGCTTTTATTTCATCAAAATCCTTGAAACCATTGTAGACCTGTTGCGTGTTAATTGAATACACACACTCCCTTACAGGCCATTTTCCCTTCCATGAAGTGAACAAATGATTTTGCTATGACCAGTAAAGAGTAAGAAAAGAAAAAGAAGCATGTGGGTCTTGTGTCACGGGCCTTGCTGACCCCAACAATGTTGGGGGCATGAATCTTTTGTTTCTCTTTACTTTAGCCTCATAAATGCATTCCTCAGACTGACAGTTCTGTATTAGAAAAGTTATGTGAACTATAAGACCAGCTGGTGAAACTTGATTACCTCGCACAGGATGTAATACCATCATTGGAAATACCTGTTGTTGTGGTTGTTTAGGTTAATCTGCTGGTTATCATGGAGTGGATACACTCATTCATTGGAGTAAGCTGGTCAACAGTGAAGCACACCTGAAGGGATTTATATGTGTGGCTTTTCATCAGCAGCCGACTCTTTCGGGGCAAAATTTTTTAACTTGTCTATCAAGAAGCCTGGAGGAGTGCTATTATGACAGGAATGGATTGAGTTTTGTAGATGCGGTCGATGTATATATAAATCATCTTTGTGTGTGTGTGTGTTGCGTGTGCAGGCGTGGTTTCTGCAAGATCTGTGACATGGCCCTGAAAGTGCGCTTTGCTGATCACCAGGCATGGCCTTCCACAGGGTCAGTGCCCTCGCCTCACCTCTTGTCTGTCTGTTTTCCCTGTAGCTGTACTGGGTTCATGTCTCTGTGTGTCTGTGTCTATTTTCCCTGTGGCTGTACTGGGTTCATGTCTCTGTGTGTCTGTGTCTATTTTCCCTGTGGTTGTACTGGGTTCATGTCTCTGTGTGTCTTGTCTATTTTCTCTGAAGCTGTACTGGGTTCATGTCTCTGAGGGTCAGTGTCTATTTTCCCTGTGGCTGTACTGGGTTCATGTCTCTGTGTGTCTGTGTCTATTTTCCCTGTGGCTGTACCGGGTTCATGTCTCTGTGGGTCTGTGTCTATTTTCCCTGTGGCTGTACTGGGTTCATGTCTCTGTGGGTCAGTGTCTATTTTCCCTGTGGCTGTACTGGGTTCATGTCTCTGTGTGTCTATTTTCCCTGTGGCTGTACTGGGTTCATGTCTGTGTGGGTCAGTGTCTGTTTTTCCCTGTGGCTGTACTGGGTTCATGTCTGTGTGGGTCAGTGTCTATTTTCCCTGTGGCTGTACTGGGTTCATGTCTCTGTGTGTCTATTTTCCCTGTGGCTGTACTGGGTTCATGTCTCTGTGTGTCTGTTTTCCCTGTGGCTGTACTGGGTTCATGTCTGTGTGGGTCAGTGTCTATTTTCCCTGTGGCTGTACTGGGTTCATGTCTCTGTGTGTCTGTTTTTCCCTGTGGCTGTACTGGGTTCATGTCTGTGTGGTGTCTGTCTATTTTCCCTGTGGTTGTACTGGGTTCATGTCTCTGTGTGTCTATTTTCCCTGTGGCTGTACTGGGTTCATGTCTCTGTGGGTCAGTGTCTATTTTCCCTGTGGCTGTACTGGGTTCATGTCTCTGTGTGTCTTGTCTATTTTCCCTGTGGCTGTACTGGGTTCATGTCTCTGTGTGTCTGTGTCTATTTTCCCTGTGGCTGTACTGGGTTCATGTCTCTGTGTGTCTGTGTCTATTTTCCCTGTGGCTGTACTGGGTTCATGTCTCTGTGTGGTCGTTGTCTATTTTCCTGTGAGCTGTACTGGGTTCATGTCTCTGTGTGTCTTGTTTTTCTCTGGGCTGTACGGGTTCATGTCTCGTGTGTCTTGTCTATTTTCCCTGTGGCTGTACTGGGTTCATGTCTCTGTGGGTCTGTCTATTTTCCCTGTGGCTGTACTGGGTTCATGTCTCTGTGTGTTGTCTTTTTCCCTGTGGCTGTACTGGGCTTCATGTCTCTTGTTGTGTCTATTTTCCCTGTGGCTGTACTGGGTTCATGTCTCTGTGTGTCAGTGCATTCCCGTGCTTGTACTTTCATGGCTTGGCTGTGTATTTTACCTGGGGGTCTTTACTGGGTTAATGTTCTTGTGTTATGTATTTTTGTTGTACAGGATTCAGTTTCTCTGTTATGTCTATGCATACAAGGTCCTTGTCTCTGTATAGGGCCAAGGACTGTATCTGTACAAGGTGAATGTCTTTACAAGGGTTAATGTATGTTTGTACAGGATTAATGTATGTGTTTGTACAAGGATAATGTCAGTTTACACAGTTAATGTCTATGTACAGGGCTAATGTCTATTTACAGGGTTAATGTATGATTGTACAGGGTTAATGCATGTTTGTACATGGTTAATGTATGTTTGTACAGGGTTTATGTATGTTTGTACAGGGTTAATGTATGTTTGTACAGGGTTAATGTCTATGTACAGGGTTAATGTGTATGATTGTTGTGTATGATTGTACAGGGTTAATGTATGATTGTACAGGGTTTATGTATGTTTGTACAGGGTTAATTAATGTCTATGGACAGGGTTAATGTATATGTTTGTACAGGGTTAATGTCTGTACAAGGTTAATGTCTGTGTATTGGGCTAATATATGTACCTGTACAGGGTTGATATATATTTGTGTGTTTGGGGCTAATGCTTGTGTTTGTACAGGGTTAATGCCTGTACAAGGTTGACGTCTGTTTATGCAAGGTTAATGTCTGTATGTATGACTGCACAGGGTCTTGTGTGTGTAATCATGATGATACTTCACCCCTGAAGTTTTTGTCTGTTCTCATTGCAAGACGCACTGCACATCACATTGATGCTGGTAGCCAGCAGGAATCAGGGACATGGGGTGAACTTTGTTTCGTTTTGTTGTTGGCTATGGTTTGTCTTGAGAGAGAGAGAGGGGGGGGGAGTGGAGAAGAGAGTGTTGAATAATGTTTGTTGCTCATCTGCATGTGTAAATACAGAAATTTTCATGAGTTGAGTTCCATGAGAATGTCTAGCTGTCAGTAGAATTGATCTGTGTGGTGTTGGTTGATTATCGTCATGTTGTGTCGTGATGGCTGTGGTGATGTGTGGACAGGAATGTGAGTATGTGGACTTGATTATTGTCGTGTTGTGTCGTGATGGCTGTGGTGATGTGTGGACAGAAATGTGAGTATGTGGAATTGATTATTGTCATGACGGCTGTGGTGATGTGTGGACAGGAATGTGGAATTGATTATTGTCATGTGTCGTGATGGCTGTGGTGATGTGTGGACAGGAATGTGGAATTGATTATTGTCGTGTTGTGTTGTGATGGCTGTGGTGATGTGTGGACAGGAATGTGGAATTGATTATTGTCATGTTGTGTTGTGATGGCTGTGGTGATGTGTGGACAGGAATGTGGAATTGATTATTGTCGTGTTGTGTCGTGATGTCTGTGGTGATGTGTGGACAGGAATGTGGAATTGATTATTGTCATGTGTCGTGATGGCTGTGGTGATGTGTGGACAGGAATGTGGAATTGATTATTGTCGTGTTGTGTCGTGATGGCTGTGGTGATGTGTGGACAGGAATGTGGAATTGATTATTGTCATGTGTCGTGATGGCTGTGGTGATGTGTGGACAGGAATGTGGAATTGATTATTGTCGTGTTGTGTCGTGATGGCTGTGGTGATGTGTGGACAGGAATGTGGAATTGATTATTGTCATGTTGTGTTGTGATGTCTGTGGTGATGTGTGGACAGGAATGTGGAATTGATTATTGTCATGTGTCGTGATGTCTGTGGTGATGTGTGGACAGGAATGTGGAATTGATTATTGTCATGTTGTGTTGTGATGTCTGTGGTGATGTGTGGACAGGAATGTGGAATTGATTATTGTCATGTTGTGTCGTGATGTCTGTGGTGATGTGTGGACAGGAATGTGGAATTGATTATTGTCATGTTGTGTTGTGATGTCTGTGGTGATGTGTGGACAGGAATGTGGAATCGATTATTGTCATGTTGTGTCGTGATGTCTGTGGTGATTTGTGGACAGGAATGTGGAATTGATTATTGTCATGTTGTGTTGTGATGTCTGTGGTGATGTGTGGACAGAAACGGGTGAAGCAGGTGACTAAAGGCTGTGGCTGGTGTGGGGTGCCCTCTTTCAAAAACTTCACTGAAGTCTTGGCCCATCGGGAGACAGAGGAACATAAAAAGGTACCTCTCTCTTTCTCTCTCTCCCCTTCGCTCCACCGGCCTTTGTAGGTGTTGTGATGTTAGCACCAAAAAAGGACCACCCAGAAAAAGCGGTTATAAAGTAATTTTCTCGACAGTCGTGTGCCCCATTTCATCACCCCCTCCCTCGTTGCTGTGTGATATGGGAAAGCACAAATCACTCATGTGGCTTCAGCTCTGTGATTTTTGACCGCCCATGACAAATCTTGTGAAAGTCGGTGTTTTTATGCCAAACACTTGACATTTTGCACATGAACATAGATCAGTTACTGTGTACTTTTATTGCCACGTGGTTACTGCCGAAAGAAAAACGAATAGCTAAAAAACTGTTCAGATTAAAACAAGTAAATACTGACAACGAATCCCTGAAGTTGAAATGTGGCTACCTTAATGGTGAGCAGTCGCATGCACAAAGTGTCGCCATTGGTGAACCTCGGAGCTCTAGCCAAGCAAGGAAACAAGGGGGTGGGGGGAGGGAAGCAACTCCCAAAGCAGGAAGATGGCAGAGCTTGTCGTTCAGTGTTGATAAGCTGTATGGTTTGTTTGAGCGATGGGTTTATACACCTGCTGCAAAAAGGCAGACAGCTAAACAAGGACATGTGGACCATTGCCTGTGGGATCCTTTTTTTTTCTTCGTTTTCTTTCTCTCGTTTGTTGGCTAGAATTTTAAGGTTCATCATTGGTAAGACTTGGCACATGTGACTTTTTCCTCCCATTAAGGTAGCCGCTCTTGACTTAAGGGGAGGGGAGGGGTTTTTGTTGTTTTTCCATTTCTCATAGCTGAAGTCAAAGCAGTGGTGAACGGAGAGAGGATGAGGGTGGCATTGAGAATAGGGTTGGCAAGTCAGGATGTAGGAAATCATCTTTCGGGTGAGACTAGAGAGATTGAGCATGAATGGTATGATGATTGGCTCATTTTAACCCTAGTGGCGCGGTTCCCGGAATATTCCGGGATGACGTGGGTGGTCATAGTTGAAAGCTTACTTTCGCTTTCAAAGGTCAGCCAATGAATGTTAAGGCCGTTGTAGGCCCGCAGAAAGGGGTGAAGGTCGTTTGACACACACAAGCAGCGAAGAATCTGATTGGTTAAGAGTGTATTTTAATTTTTTTTCGGACCAGCCGAGATCGTCTTCAACAAAAATGGCGGCCAGCGTTTGCACTAGAATTTCTTCAAGCGTTTTTCGAGCTTTTTTACAAAATTGACAGTGAGGAGGAGTTTTAGAGGCTGGATTTGGTTGAAATAAACAATGAGAGAGACGATGAGGTAAGGATTGTGGAATATTTTTGAAAAACTTGGTAAAAATCGATCGCGATCGGACTGAATCGAGCGGTGCTAGTTTTGCTGGATGGACTTTTTCGCTACTCGGCGATTTCGACGTCACAGATTGTTTTACTTTATTTTGACGCAACGAGGCTTCGAAATAACTGTTGTTGAGTCAAATCGCTATGCTGCTGAGTACTTTGCATCACATGAAATCAAGCGATCTTTGTATTTTTGTCATAGAAAGCCACCACTTCGCACATTCCGCCATGACGGTCGCGATGGCGTCGATCCTGTCGCTGAACTTTTCCGAGTATTTGGTGACCGATAAAGCGATACAAACTCCTTATTTTTTGAAAACTAATGTCAAGAAATAGTGTTTACCTAATCATGACATTTATGCACCGCAAGAACTTTGCTTATCGTGTTAAAATCGATCCGGGGCCCTGACAGTGGAACAGTGATCGGTAGTGCGAACATGATTTTTTTTTTGGATTTTTTTTTACATATAAACACTACACACTATTATAAAATTATACTCATTTAAAAGCATATTATCTCTTCTTTCCAGTGATCTATAGCTTAACACATTTAATTCAGTTTTATATATCAATATCAAGGGTTGTTTGAGCCCACCATGCTCCAAAACAATGCTAGCCAATGTTAATTCAGCCAATAGAAGTGAGGCTTGTTGCTGTTTATTTAGCGCTACTAGGGTTAAGCTTGTCCCTATTTCCTGAAAGTATGGGCAGTGATTGTCTCTGGCGTGGACGGCATTGAAATACCTAGCATGCACCCGATGCTCCACAACAGCATCAGGTTATCAATCACATTGGTGAAGCATCTGCCAGGAGGCTGAAGGGGTTTGCAAGTATGGAATGCTCCATTCCCTGCCTTTTCTTTTTTTTTTTGGGGGGGGCTATCTATAAGAGAACATAAATTGACAGCGTTTGAGAAAGACCATGTGCTGCTGATCAGGAGACGGACAGAGAGTCTGCTCTGCAGTGGAGACTAAGGCAGAGGGACATTGCTTTTCCTTGCCTCAGCAAACAAACTGAGGCTGGGACAGTTCCAGCCAGTTTTGATCAGAAGAAGTACAGGGGGGAGGGACCCAGTGGAAGTCTGGTATTTCTGTCAGGAAAAAAATCATTGTGCGAGAGGTAACGTAACAAGATACTTAGCTGAGAAATAAACAACAAAATCAGGAGTTTGTAATAGCCATTCTTCTTAGAACATTTTCTGTGTGTGTGTGTGGTGTGTGTTACAGAACCAGGAGCTGCATGAAGAGGAAGAGAAGAAGAAAGAGTCAGAGGTAAGTCATTCTCTCTCTCTCTCTCTCTCTCTCTCTCTCTCTCTCTCTCTCTCTCTCTCTCTCTCTCTCTCTCTCTCTCTCTCTCTCTCATCAGGTAGTGTGTGGTGTTATGTCTGATGGAGTGGGCTGATGATGGTGTGTGATGTTATGTCTGATGGAGTGGACTGATGATGGTGTGTGTGCTGTTATATCTCATGGAGTGGACTGATGATGGTGTGTGTGGTGTTATATCTCATGGAGTGGACTGATGATGGTGTGTGTGGTGTTATATCTCATGGAGTGGACTGATGGTGTGTGTGATGGAGTGGACTGATGATGGTGTGTGTGGTGTTATGTGTGATGGAGTGGACTGATGGTGTGTGTGGTGTTATGTGTGATGGAGTGGACTGATGATGGTGGTGTGATGGTGTGATGTGTGTGGGTGGTGTTATGTGTGTGGGTGGACTGATGGGTTCTGATGGAGTGGACTGATGGTGTGTGTGGTGTTATGTTGATGGAGTGGACTGATGGTGTGTGTGGTGTTTGTGTGATGAGTGGACTGATGGTGTGTGTGGTGTTTGTTGTGAGTGATGTGGATGTGTGATGAGTGGACTGATGGTGTGTGTGGTGTTATGTGTGATGGAGTGGACTGATGGTGTGTGTGTGTTATGTGTGATGGAGTGGACTGATGTGTGTGTATGGAGTGGACTGATGGGTGTGTGTGTGTATGTGTGATGGAGTGGACTGATGGTGTGTGGTGTGTGTTATGGGCTGATGTGTGGGAGGTGGGGACTGATGTGTGTGTGTGTGATGGAGGAGTGGACTGATGATGGTGTGTGGTGTTATGTGTGATGAGTGGACTGATGATGGTGTGTGTGGTGTTATGTTGATGGAGTGGACTGATGGTGTGTTGATGGAGTGGACTGATGTGTGTGTGGTGTTATTGTGGTGATGTGTGGATAGATGAGTGTGTGTGGTGTTATGTGTGATGGAGTGGACTGATGGTGTTGTGTGATGGGAGTGGATGATGGTGTGTGTGGTGTTATGTGTGATGAGTGGACTGATGGTGTGTGTGGTGTTATGTGTGATAGAGTGGACTGATGGTTGTGTGGGTGTTATGTGTGATGGAGTGGACTGATGGTGTGTGTGATGGAGTGGACTGATGGTGTGTGTGTGTAGTGTGATGATGTGTGTGTGTGTGTATGTGATGGAGTGGACTGATGGTGTGTGTGGTTGTTTTGTGTGATGAGAGTGGACTGTGATGGTGTGTGGTGGTGTTATGTTGATGGAGTGGACTGATTGGTGTGGTGTTGTGATGGAGTGGACTGATGATGGTGTTTGTGTGTGGTGTTATGTGTGATGGAGTGGACTGATGGTGTGTGTGGTGTTAGTGTGATGGAGTGGAGTGGATGGTGTGGTGTGATGGAGTGGATGATGGTGGTGTGTGGTGTTATGTGTGATGGAGTGGACTGATGATGGTGTGTGTGGTGTTGTGTGTGATGGAGTGGGACTGATGAGGTGGTGGTGTTATGTTGATGGAGTGGACTGATGATGGTGTGTGTGGTGTTGTGTGTGATGGAGTGGACATGATGTGTGTGTGTGTGGTGTTATGTTGATGGAGTGGATGATGGTGTTGTGTGATGGAGTGGACTGATGGTGTGTGGTGTTAGTTGATGGAGTGGACTGATGGTGTGTGTGGTGTTGTGTGTGATGGAGTGGACTGATGAGGTGGTGTGTGTGTTGTGTGATGGAGTGGATGATGGTGTGTGTGTGATGGAGTGAGATATGGTGTGTGTGTGTTATGTTGATGGAAGTGACTGATGGTGTGTGTGGTGTTATGTTGATGAGTGGACTGATGGTGTGTGTGGTGTTATGTTGATGGAGTGGACTGATGAGTGTGTGTTGATGGAGTGGACTGATGGTGTGTGTGGTGTTTGTGTGCATGGAGTGGACTGATGATGGTGTGTGTGGGTTTATCTGATGGAGTGAGACAATGTTTGTGGAGTTGAGAGTGTTGGATGGAGGGACTGAATAAGGTATGTAGGGTATCTGAGTGGACTGATGGTCAGTGTGGTGTTATGGTGATAGTGGCTGAAATTGTGTGATGTGGATGTGTATTGTATAAATGGACGATGGTGTGTGGTGAGTTTTGTTTTGATCGAGAGTGACTGATGTTATGTGTGATGGAGTTGACTGATGGTGTGTGTTGGTGTTAGCTAGAGTGACTGATGCATGTGTCTGATTTGTTGGTGATTATAGTAACTGTGATGGAGTGGACTATGTGATGGTGTTTGGTGCTGGTGTTGTTGGTGATGTATAGGACTGATGATGGTGTGTGGAGGGGTGTGAGGTAGTGTTGTGGGTGGATGATGGCTATGTGTGGTGTTATGTTATAGGACCTGACTGTAGGTGTAGTGGTGAGGAGATGGTACTGATGATGGTGTTAGTTGATGGAGTGGACTGAGGTGTGTGTGGTGTTATGTCTGATGGAGTGACTGATGGTGTGTGTTGATAGGAGTAGACTATGATGGTGTGTTGTGGAGTAGGATCTGATTATAGTGTGTGTGATGGAGTGGACTGATGGTGTGTGTGGCGTTGTGTGTGATGGAGTGGACTGATGGTGTGTGTGCACTGCTTCTCATTCCCTCCGTTTAGTTTCCCAGCCAAAGTTCATGACTGGCAGCTGGCAGGGCGTGGATATAAATAAACAGGGCAAAAGGAAAGGCAGCACTAGTCGCTTGCAGCTGTAGCCGTGTTCAGCCGTAAATTACCCTTGTGTCTTTCACACATCCTCTTGCACAGTGAATTGTTTAAAAACGACAAGCAAAGCACTCTTTAAAATGAGCTTTAAACGAGCTTTCTTTTGACTCCAAACTCCATGTACTTTCTTTCATACTGGTTGATGTGACAGCAGTTCAAACAGACATGAAGATAAACAGGAGAGGTGCAGGAAGAAACACAATCACAAAAAACAGACATTTCTAACTCTCTCTAAAAAAGCACATACTTATATTATATAAACAATGAACATAGAGAAAACATTGAATATGTCTGCATGCAGACTAACCTTTTTGGGGGGGCTGCAGAATTTAACCTGTTGGCAGAACGAGGCCATAAATAAACACACCGTAGCAGCTACAGGCTACTGCGCGCGGCCAGCACCGTGAGAGGCAGGGTGATGGAGAGTGTGGGAGTGCCGCAGTCATTAGTGTTAGCTATCTGACTTCTCTATAAACACTCCTGCTGGTCAGGTGTTAGCCTACAGCAGTACACGGTCTACTGTTTCATCAGCTTTTAGCAGTATCCTTGCTACAGCTGAAGGTTTGTTCATGAACCAATTCCAGTACAGCTCATAATTATAATAATAATAATAATGTATGGAATTTATATAGCGCTGGATCTTGTAAAGCAACAAATCAAAGCGCTCAGATTTTATTTCATACCACTTTAAGTCACGGCAGATCTCTCTCCGTGAAATTCGGGCTGCTCTCCCCGGGGAGAGCGGGAGAACGCGTCGCCACTTAGCGCTGCGCCACCCTTTCACCCTTTTTTTTTTCTTTTTTTTTCTGCAGCTGTATTTGTTTCCCTATCAGAGTGGCTTTTTTCTAAGAATTTTGCCAGGGACAACTCTCTTGTTGCCGTGGTTTTTTTTACGTGCGCTAAATAATTACGTGTAACACACGGGACCTCGGTTTATCGTCTCATCCGAAAGACTAGCGCCCAGACCACCACTCATGGTCTAATGGATGGGGGAAAAATTTCCGGTCCAAACGGGGTACGAACCGCCGCACACTTCAGACCCGGACTTTTCGCTTTCTAGACAGGCGCGTTACCTCTAGACCACCGATCCAGCAGACCACCGATCCAGCCCGAGAACACAGTAGAAAACAAATGTCTTGTCGGTATCCTATACTGTCATCAAGCCAAGATACCTCACAAATGGCTCAGGTTTTTATTTCACTGATGTTTCTGATACTATTCAAAAAGCATTTTCTGATCCTGTTAAGAAATTGTTTTGATCAAATGTTTATCTACTTATCAGTCCTGTGTTGTGTAAAAAAAAAAA
The DNA here is from genome assembly GCA_028751875.1 of Rapana venosa. Taxonomy (NCBI): domain Eukaryota; kingdom Metazoa; phylum Mollusca; class Gastropoda; order Neogastropoda; family Muricidae; genus Rapana; species Rapana venosa. Next base: position 7,473,249 of record CM054161.1, read on the forward strand.
TTGCACACAGGCTTTGACATCAAAGCAACACCCAAAAAAAAAGCGCAAAGAAAACACACACACACACAAAACGGATGACAAAATTTACAAAACTGCATATACACGGGAACTAGATTTTTAAAAAAGCACATGAGTGGTTATTCCATTATCCTTGAAATAAAAGAATAAGCAAAATAAATAAACACATACACATGAGCGCACTTGTGCACACACACACACATACACACACACAAGCAGACAAATAATAATAATAATGTATGGAATTTATATAGCGCTGAATCTTGTAAAGCAACAAATCAAAGCGCTCAGATTTTATTTCATACCACTTTAAGTCATGGCAGATTTCTCTCCGTGAAATTCGGGCTGCTCTCCCCGGGGAGAGCGGGAGAACGCGTCGCCACTTAGCGCTGCGCCACCCTTTCACCCTTTTTTTTTTTTTTTTTTTTTCTGCAGCTGTATTTGTTTCCCTATCAGAGTGGCTTTTTTCTAAGAATTTTGCCAGGGACAACTCTCTTGTTGCCGTGGGTTTTTTACGTGCGCTAAATAATTACGTGTAACACACGGGACCTCGTTTATCGTCTCATCCGAAAGACTAGCGCCCAGACCACCACTCATGGTCTAATGGATGGGGGAAAAATTTCCGGTCCAAACGGGGTACGAACCGCCGCACACTTCAGACCCGGACTTTTCGCTTTCTAGACAGGCGCGTTACCTCTAGACCACCGATCCACCAACAAACACACACACACACACAAAATGGCATAAATACATGTACGCATACCCTATACTCACACATACGCGCGCACGCACACTCATACACGCGCGCGTGTGCACACCACACACATGTAACTACAAGAAGATGCGCACGGCACACATGTGCTTGAGATAACTAACAACTTGAAACTGACACACAGCCAGGAAGCACCTGGCACATGTAGGTGCTGTGGCCGATCACACACACACACACACATTCACACATGCATACACGGGCACATATGCATACACGCACGCACACACGTGTGCGCGCAAACGCACATGCGTGCGCCCACGCACGCACGCAAATTCACATCCCCGCGCACACACACACACAATAACACACACACACACGCACACGATTGCATGCAGGGATGCACACACACACACGCACTCACACAAAGTAGATCTCTCCCCCCTTCTCTCTCTCTCTCTCTCTCTCTCTCTCTCTCTCTCTCTCTCTCTCTCTCTCTCTCTCTCTCTCTCTCTCTTATTCAGTCTCCTATTTAGGGTTGTCTGAACTTACTTACATACTTACTTACACACACACACACACACACACACACACACACACACACACACACACACAGAGAACAAACACTCAGCCCTTCGTTTCTTGGGAAACACCGTGTTTGTAAAAAAATTGTTTAAAATTAGTTAACTTAATTAGCTGTACAACCTCACCACAAACAAGTAAAGCAGGTATTAAAGTTTTGTTCACTGAAGTATGAGTACTGTAAAAATCAAGTAGGGCATCCAGCAGCGAATGATAAATAAGCCTTTCAAATAGAAATTTGCCCAGTCGCTAATAGACAGCAAAGAAGGAATGTATGCTGGCACCGCGAGACGCTGGACTTGGACCCCTGACCGCGCGGTGCCTAGATAGCAGCCAGATGGTATTTAGGTTACGGAGTGAGAGTGCCAGCCGCAAACTAAAGAGTCGGGTTTTTCCTGTTTTGAGCAGCCGTGTGTGGCGTTGTGTGTGATGGAGTGGACTGATGATGGTGTGTGTGGCGTTGTGTGTGATGGAGTGGACTGATGATGGTGTGTGTGGCGTTGTGTGTGATGGAGTGGACTGATGATGGTGTGTGTGGCGTTGTGTGTGATGGAGTGGACTGATGATGGTGTGTGTGGTGTTGGCGTTGTGTGTGACAGGGAGGTCGGAAGCGAGCCCCCATCAGAGTGGAGATTCCTGCAGAACTGGCCCGCTACAACCCTGACACCACTTACGGTCTGTTGCTGGTCTTGTCCTCACTCAGTCAGTAGTAGGAGACGAAAATAGTCCCTCTTACACACACATTCACACACACACACACACATAGCTTGCACACACCCATCACCTGACCCCTCATAGTGGAGGAGGAGGAGGAGGATCATTATCCCTCATAATGTGTGGTGAGGAGGAGGATCATTATCGCCTCATAGTGTACGAGGAGGAGGATCATCATCCCTCATAATGTGTGGTGAGGAGGAGGATCATTATCTCCTCATAGTGTACGAGGAGGAGGATCATTATCCACTCATAGTGTGTGGTGAGGAGGAGGATCATTATCCCCTCATAGTGTGTGGTGAGGAGGATGATCATTATCCCCTCATAGTGTATGAGGAGGAGGAGGATCATTATCCACTCATAGTGTGTGGTGAGGAGGATGATCATTATCCCCTCATAGTGTATGAGGAGGAGGAGGATCATTATCCCCTCATAGTGTATGAGGAGGAGGAGGATCATTATCCCCTCATAGTGTGGTGAGGAGGATCATTATCCCCTCATAGTGTGGGGTGAGGAGGATCATTATCCCCTCATAGTGTGGGGTGAGGAGGAGGAGGATCATTATCCCCTCATAGTGTGGTGAGGAGGATCATTATCCCCTCATAGTGTGGGGTGAGGAGGATCATTATCCCCTCATAGTGTGGGTGAGGAGGAGGAGGATCATTATCCTCTCATAGTGTGGGGTGAGGAGGAGGAGGATCATTATCCCCTCATAGTGTGGGGTGAGGAGGAGGAGGATCATTATCCCCTCATAGTGTGTGGTGAGGACAAACCTCATTGTTGGTTATGATCAGTGCGGTGTTGGTGGTTTGTTACGTATTGTGTGTTATGACAACAATGTGGATGTTGGTCATGGTCAGTGCGGTGTTGGTGGTTTGTTACGTATTGTGTGTTATGACTGCAGTGTTAGTTATGGTCAGTGCGGTGTTGGTGGTTTGTTACGTATTGTGTGTTATGACTGCAGTGTTAGTTATGGTCAGTGCGGTGTTGGTGGTTTATTACGTATTGTGTGTTATGACTGCAGTGTTGGTTATGGTCAGTGCGGTGTTGGTGGTTTGTTACGTATTGTGTGTTATGACTGCAGTGTTGGTCATGGTCAGTGCGGTGTTGGTGGTTTGTTACATATTGTGTGTTATGACAACAATGTGGATGTTGGTTATGGTCAGTGCAGTGTTGGTGGTTTGTTACGTATTGTGTGTTATGACTGCAGTGTGGATGTTGGTCATGGTCAGTGCGGTGTTGGTGGTTTGTTACGTATTGTGTGTTATGACAACAATGTGGATGTTGGTTATGGTCAGTGCGGTGTTGGTGGTTTGTTACGTATTGTGTGTTATGACTGCAGTGTGGATGTTGGTCATGGTCAGTGCGGTGTTGGTGGTTTGTTACGTATTGTGTGTTATGACAACAATGTGGATGTTGGTCATGGTCAGTGCGGTGTTGGTGGTTTGTTACGTATTGTGTGTTATGACAACAATGTGGATGTTGGTTATGGTCAGTGCGGTGTTGGTGGTTTGTTACGTATTGTGTGTTATGACTGCAGTGTGGATGTTGGTCATGGTCAGTGCGGTGTTGGTGTTTCCAGGTCAGATGTGTGTTACCCCAGTGACGGGCTGGTTCTGCAAGCTGTGCAACAAGTTCTTTAACAACGAGTCGGCGGCCAAAGACAGCCACTGCAAGGCAGAGGACCATTACGTCAAATACAAGGTAGGCTGCTATGCTGCTGCTGTTCCTCCTCCTTCCTCTTCCCTGCCTGCCTGCCTGCCCCTCCTGACAGCTTACAAGCGCAGTACAGTGCTACAGCCATGTGGGCTGCTGGTGGTTTGCCTGGGAAGTTCACCACTTAACCAGTACAACCGCAGTAGAAAAGGAGGATTTGCACAGACTTTTCCACCTTGGCGCCTGTACTGACTATGTATTCCGTGCTGCTTAGTAGCTCATTTTTTGGTGAAAAGGTCACCAGAATCAGCGCTCCACTCCGGTTGCAGAACAACTGAAAATGGTCGGGGGGTGGGGTTTTTGATTTGTTTTGGGTTTTTTAGGATTGAAAAGCAGAAAAACGTGTTTTGAGCAGGGCTGGGCAGGCAGGCAGGTAGGTGTGGTAACAGCCAGCTGTGGGGGATCCTGTGTCTTTGGTAACAGCCAGCTGTGGGGGATCCTGTGTCTTTGGTAACAGCCAGCTGTGGGGGATCCTGTGTCTTTGCAGGTGTGGTAACAGCCAGCTGTGGGGGATCCTGTGTCTTTGGTAACAGCCAGGTGTGGGGGATCCTGTGTCTTTGGTAACAGCCAGGTGTGGGGGATCCTGTGTGTTTGCAGGTGTGGGGGTCCTGTGTGTTTGCAGGTGTGGGGTCCTGTGTGTTTGCAGGTGTGGGGGATCCTGTGTGTTTGCAGGTGTGGTAACAGCCAGGTGTGGGGGATCCTGTGTGTTTGCAGGTGTGGGGGATCCTGTGTGTTTGCAGGTGTGGGGGATCCTGTGTGTTTGCAGGTGTGGTAACAGCCAGGTGTGGGGGATCCTGTGTGTTTGCAGGTGTGGGGGATCCTGTGTTTGCAGGTGTGGGGGAATCCTGTGTGTTTGCAGGTGTGGTAACAGCCAGGTGTGGGGGATCCTGTGTGTTTGCAGGTGTGGTAACAGCCAGCTGTGGGGGATCCTGTGTGTTTCAGAGATTTGGTGTAATGTTTCAGAGATTTGTCTACACCAAACTGAGGGCCAAGGCGGAAGCAGAGAGAGCCAAAGAAGAGGAGGAAGAGAGGAAGAAAAGGCAGGATGAGAAAAAGGGAGAAGAGGATGGCGAGGACCAGGAGAACGGAGCCGAGGATCACGAGGACACTTTTGAGAGGGAGGAGGAAGAGGGTGGAGGAGGAGGAGAGGAGGAGGAAGAGGAGGAGGAGGAGATGGAAGGGGAGGAGGAAGACGCCATGCTGGAGATGGAAGGGATGACAGGAGAAAACCTGGAGGAGGAGGAGGAGGACATGGAGGAGGAGGGGCATCTGCTGCAGGTAGGCTTCTTGAACACTTGGGGGAGTGGACATTGGGAGGGCAGGTCCTGAGGTGGGAAGGGAAGGAAGGAAAGGGCTGATGTGTGGAGGAGGAGGTTGCCAAGGTGTGTGAGGAGGAGGAGTATGAAAGAAGGGGGGGAGGGGGGGGGGGTGAGAGAGAAGGAGGGGAAGGGTGTGTACTACTGCAGTGATGGAGCTAAGGTTGAAGGTCAGAGAAAAGATGGGGGGGGGGGGGGGGGGGCAGCGTTAAAGTGTGAAAGAAAGAAATGACGCCACGTGATTGTCAGTCACCAGCTGGCATGCTGTGGTGTATGGGTGAACAATGTGGTGGTGAAACTACTTGCACCTCAACTTTGGCTTTCCCTTGTCTTGAGACCACCAGTGACCGGTCTGAATGCTTGTTTTACCGGTGAGATGATAAATATGCTGAGGTCCCTCCTGCAACATGCTTGAAGTGCACGTTAAAGAACCCAAGGTAGCAAGAGGTGTATCCTCCTCGTTGTGCAGTTTCCTGCAGTGAGGGTTTAGTCAGGCCCTTGGATCTGAAAGTGACATACTCTACACTACACTGCACTACATTACACTACACTGCTCTGCACTAAACTACACTACACTGCAGTGCTCTGCACTAAACTACACTACAATGCACTGCTCTGCACTAAACTACACTACAATGCACTGTACTGTACTGCACAAAACTACACTACGCTACACTGCACTGCTCTGCCCTAAACTACACTATACTACACTGCTCCGCACTAAACTACACTACAATGCACTGCACTGTATTGTACTGCACAAAACTACACTGCACTACTCTACAGTTCACAATCCTCAAAGTAAATCAGTGGTGTAGTGGAAACATCGCTGCCTTGAAAGTGAGAAGCGTGGGTTTGATCCCCGTTTGTACCCAGGCTTGTCCCCCCCCCCACTAGATATGAGTGGTGGTTGTGGTGCTAGTCTATAGCAGGAGATGATAAACTGAGGTCCAGTGTGCAGCATGTGCTCTTAGCACATAAAAGAAGCCACCACCAAAAGACAGTTGTACCTGGCAATTTCTTTTTCCTTTTTTTTTTTTTATATAGAAAAATGCCACACTGATTTTTTTTTAAAAAGTATAGGTGTCCCATAACCTATAAGGTTGTAGGGGAGTGAGGCATCAGAGACCTCACTTCTTTAGGGGCCAGCATATTGAGGGCGGCGCCCATCTCCTCTCCCTCGCTGCTTTACCTTCCCTGACCCTAAAGTGGGCAGGTACCCATTTACCCATGGGTGTGAACAGGGGGACTGTACTGAAGCCAAGGCGCGCAAACATTCACCCATCCAAGTGGTAACCACGCTCGATGCTGCTTAACTTGGCTGGGGGAAAGAGAGTGCTCTGACCCCTGTGCTATCCTGTCCCCAAACACCAGCAATCAAGAAACTTAGACGGGAAAAAAGAAAGGCAGCGCTGCTCTCGTGTCCCGAAGGAGAGAAGCCCGAATTGGTGGCAGAGAAATGTGCAGTGATTTGCAGTAGTCTTTTGTGTAGTGTAATCAGAAGCAGACTGGTGTGTGTGTGTGAGTGTGTGTGAAGGAGGATGCCTCAGTCAGTCAGTCAGGAGCTAACAGTAACACTAACCAGGGCTTTGTGGTGTGTTGGGGGGGTCAGGACACCAGAGAGAACAGTGATTACCAGACAGCAGAAGACACAACAGGCGTGGACAGCACCGTGGACAGGGAGGAAGAGGAGGGAGTGGGGGACTCCTCTGCCATCAGTCTCCTGGCTGGAGAAAGCGGCTCTGAGTTCATCAATTCAGGGAACATCACCTCAGACATGGCAGTAAGTGGCAACTGTTTCTGTACTGAACAAACACCACCACTGAACAATAGTGCATGGGGGTGGTGATTTTCCTTCTGTTTTAAACGGAATTCCATAGTGGCAGTTTTCGGATTTTCTTCTTTTTTTGGATGGAATATTAGATCCAAGACCTTGCATCCTTTTGAAAATGACCAAATGACAGACAACCTGTGACAAACACCTCCTTGAAAACCCCTAAAAATCACAAAGGATGATGATAAACGAAGATGTGTTTTTGTGTAGAAAACATATAGAAAGGTTGAAATGCATGCAAACCAATTCCAGGAATAAACATACCATATAGTATGACCATAACAGTTTGACAGTAACTCAGATGTTGTGCCTAAAAGTATTTAAGTGAAATGATCTGTCGACTTTCACATGCACACACACACACACACACACACACACACACACACACACACACACACATGTAGGCTACATGTGCGTGCATGCGCACGCATACACACACACAAATGCATTGCTTATTCACTGTACCATCTGAGAGAGGAGAGAGTGAGAAATGTTTATGTAAATATATTGCCAGTTCTGTTTTGGGTAGCAGTTAGTGACAGAGCATAGCATGGGTAGGCTATTAATGGAATGCTACATTTATCACCCCACCTTGAATTTCTTAATAAGCTCTTTGAAAAGTCTTTGCATTTTACAGACCTGCTTACCCATACGATTTTATCGCATTTTTCCGGAAAAAATTTTTTTACCCCAAATTCGAAATTACTGATAAAGATACGATTTTGACAAACAAACACACAAACGGGAGAAAAAAACTGAAACAGGGTTTAAGGGATGTAATTCTTCCTTGCCGATTACTTCCCTTGTCTGTGTTAGGTTGCAAATGAATCATCACTCGGTAGCAAGTAACTTTATCTGTTGAAAGAAGGGCCACGTGGAAAGTATCAACAAATGAATATCGGATTTCAAGAAAGGGATGCCCAGCAGCTCTATAATATATGCAAGGCAGATAGAGGGTAAAGAGGGTTACTAGGAAGAGGAGGGGGGGGAGGGGATTTCCACAGCCATGTGTGCGGTCAGAGTGCAAGGGGTCCCCTTTGTTTATCACTAGAAACCCTACAGCAACTGTTATCACCCTGTCTAAGTGATGTTTATGTAGCAGGCCTACCAGCTTCCCCCTTCTTTTTCATGGACAGCCCCACTCCCTCCCTCCCTCCCTCTCTGTCTCTCATTCTCTCACACACATGCACTCTCTCTCTCCCTCACACACACATACACACACACTCTCTCTCTATCTCTCTCTTTCTTCCCCCACCCCCTCCCGCTCTCTCTTTCTCTCTCTCTCTTACACACTCTCACACACACGCTCTCATTCTCTCACACACACACATGCTCTCTCTCACACACACGCACACACTCCTCTCCCCCCCCCCCCCCCCCCCTCCCCCCCCCCCCCCCCCCCCCCTCTCTCTCTCTCTCTCTCAAACACACACACACTTTCTCTTTCTCTCACTCGCATGCACTCTTTCTCTCTCTCCCACTCACCCACTCGCTCTCTCTCTCTCTCTCTCTCTCCTCTCTCTCTCTCTCTCTCTCTCTCTCTCTCTCTCTCTCTCTCTCTCTCTCTCTCTCTCTCTCTCTCTCTCACACACACTCTCTCTCTCTCTAACCACACCACACACACACACACACACACCGCTCTCTCTCACACACACACATGCTCTGTCACACACACACACACACACACACCCCTGTCTAATATCACAACTTGTGAAAAGACGTTAAATGAATTTGAACACACACGCACACATGCACTCTTTCTCTGTCATACATGTACACTCCCTCCCCCCCTCCCTCTCTCAAACACACACACACACACATGCTTTCTCTCTTTCTTTCTGTCTGCCTCTTTCCGTCTTTCTTTCACACACACTTTCATACACACATACACATTCTCTCCTCTCTCTCTCTCTGTCACACACAGAGCGTTCTCTCATTCCTTAAAGAAATTGTTTATATCCACTGTTGTTGTCCTTGTGAAAATCTGTGCCCTTGCTGGTACTGTCAGCCTTCCTCTCCGCTACCCATCTCCTCCCCCCTCCCCCCTGTTACCCAGTGGGTGAAACTTTGCTGTTTATCACTGAGTAGGCACATTATATTGACAACAGTGTCCTGAAAAAAGATGTAAAATATAACACTCACAGAGGTCTAAACTTATTTAGAATTTGAGAAGCAATAGATAAAATGAATGGACAGGTGAGCTTTCATGATCACTTAGTTTTAGTGTGTAGCATTCTATGTTAATTGAATACTCTGAGTCAGATATTCCTTTAGGATAAATTGCAGCAAAAATATTGATTTCTTATGAAGAAGATAACAGAAAATAGCTGAAAATGTTATTTTATTTTCAGCTTTAAACTTTCTGAACTTTGTTTGAATTAAATGATTTTTGAAGAAGGTCCTACTGAAGTCCTCAAAATTCCTTGCACACACACACTCACTCACTCACTCAAATACAAGTTAAAGATGGTAAGTTTTCTGAAAACACACTCTTCTTCATAAAAGCAGAGCGCTGCAAAGGAACCAATGCCATAATTGGAACCACCAAATAAACAATGATTATAAGAATACATCGAGAGCAAGAAAGATCGTGAATACTATTTTTGCTGTCAAAATACTATTTTTGGCCAGCTCAAATACTAATTTTCATTTGCTGGGGTCGGCAGGTCTGCTTTTATAGAGGTCTTGTGTGAACCCTGCACATAATAGTGGGGAGAAAAGTTTTCAGGCACATGCTCACAATCCCTCACATTGTAAAAGACTTCCTTCTCAGGATCACACAACAATGCTGCCGCACTTTTTGACTTGACTGTGGTTCTTTTTAGACAGGAACAGGATTCTACATATTGTTTTCATTTTTGGAGATAATTCGTCTGGATCTTAAGAAAATGCTTCAGCTTCAGGGGGCGTTGTGTTGCCAGGGTCAGACATGATTCAGATCAGTGTTATAATGATAACAATAAAAAACATGGACAGTTAGTTGTCACTGTGTTGCCAAAGTCAGACATGA
>CM054161.1:7483647-7486147 GCA_028751875.1 Rapana venosa
GCCGGCGGGTTATTGCACCACACTAACTGAAAGTTATATGAAAATTTTTTACACAATCTCGCCTACGGGGTGGCAGACTTGCTAGCAGTTTGTCGTCTTGGCCAAGACAAATTGGTGTTTGGTTGGTGGTCCGAGTTCGAGTCCCAGTAGAGTCCCTGATTTTTATATTTATATTTCGTTTCGATAAGTAGAAAATGAAATGGGTTGAGATTTGCTGTACTCTGAATTGCCACACACGCACTGTTATTAATGTTATTAATGTTATATTATAACATTGTGCTGTCACTGTCCATTATGAATTTATGTGTTGTGCGAATGCGTGTGTTGGCATTCCAAAGGTTGTGAATGCCGGAAATCATCTCCTCTGCCCATGCTTCATTAAAGCATCCGGATAAAAGTGCACTAGCTTTAATGGATCCTGGGCAGAGGAGATGGTTTTGCACTTTTTTTCTGTTTTACCCATAATTTTATAGTTTTACCCATCAAAAATAAATTAGTATTACTTTCAGTTTTAGTAGAGAGATAGGGAAAAAGGGGGGTCAAGGTAAACTGTTTAGTTTTTATATAAAACTATGCAAGTTTTGGTTCGATGAGGCGAAGCCGAATCGTACCAAAGTTGCCTAGTTTTATATAAACAGTAAGTAGTTGAGCTTGACCCCCCTTTTTCCCTATCTCTAAAGGAAATAAGAGGGAAAAGAGATATCCATCTATACCCAAAGGTAAGGGAAAGTGAATGGTGTAGGCTTTTCCATTCATTTAATTGACAATTTAAACTTGCCAAACCACGCTCACAAACTCAAATGGATATTGTGGACAGACAGACAGACCTTGCTGAAAGTGGCGCTGTCGTTCATTGAAATAACGAACAACTGTCAAGACGTGATGTGTTGTTGGTGGGGGGGGGGAGGGGGGGGGGCGGGGAGGGGGTGCCAGTCAGCCCGTGCTAAAAACACCTGTTGACATTCTGTGCTGCCTGGGTGGGAGTGTGACATATGTGTGTGTGTGTGTGTGAAAATAAATGCATGTTTGACAAAACTGTTCAGTGCTATCAAGAAACATCCCCGTGAAAGTCTGTCGCATGGTGGTTTTAATTCATGCCTCGTTTAGAAACGTTCTTTTATGCAAAGCTATGTACCTGTAGTGTAGGTCTTTGCCAGTGTGAGTGATCGGAGATTTGAGAACAAGAAGTAAATCCTCGGTTTGGCGTAATTGCAGCTGTAAGTTGGGGTTGGGGGGGGGGGGGTATACATGTGGAAAAGGTCTTGAGTTTGATGTTTTTCCTAGCATGTGTGCCTGTTTGTATGTATGTATCTGTGTTAGTGTTAGTTTGTGTGTGTGTGTGTGTGTGTGGAGAGTGCGTGTAGCTTTTTTTGGTCCTGAATTGTCCGTATGTAGCTATTCTCTTTCTTTTGATGATCTCTTCTTTGACTAAGCAGTCCTCATAAAACACAGAACTCAGATGTGAATCTGCTCTCCTGTTATGGCAGATGTGGTGTATGTTTGTTTATTTGTTTAGTCTTTAGATTTATGAAAAGTGACTGTGTAGTGTGTGCAAAGGTTTATATCATAGGAGTAGCATGTTGTGATTTTCTTCTTTTTGAGGGGGGAGGATGTTTTTATATCTTTTTGGAATGATGGTGTGCAACGTTTTATTATAGTAGAGGTATGTTTGTCTTTATGAAAAAAAAGTGTTACATTGAATATATGTTTCTAAACATGTATCAGTATATGAAAGGTGTGTTTTGTTATGGAATATATGTTTCTAAACATTTATCAGTATCTGAAAGGTGTGTTTTGTTATTGAATATATGTTTCTAAACATGTATCAGTATATGAAAGGTGTGTTTTGTTATGGAATATATGTTTCTAAACATGTATCAGTATATGAAAGGTGTGTTTTGTTATGGAATATATGTTTCTAAACATTTATCAGTATATGAAATTCTTAGAAAAAAGCCACTCTGATAGGGAAAGAAATACAGTTGCAGACCAAAAAAAAAACCAAAAAACAAAACAAAACAAAAAACAAAAAAAGGGGTGGCGCTGCTCTTGTGGCGACGTGCTCTCCCCGGGGAGAGCAGCCCGAATTTCACGCAGAGAAATCTCGTGACTTAAAGTGGTATAAATAAATAAATAAATAAATAAATATACAACATAACATCTCCATATTCTTTCAACACAAAAGACTTGTGACAAAACAAAAATGATGATCAATAACAAAGAAAAACAACAGCAAAAAGAGAGACGAACATGGCTGTTTCCTAAACAATAAAAAAGTGTTCTCTGTAAAACACAACGATGACAATGTGTCCTATACAAAACGGAACAATGACAATGTGTTCTATACAAAACGGAACGATGACAATGTGTTCTCTGTAAAAACAGAACAATGACAATGTGTTCTCTATAGAACAGAACAATAACAATGTGTTCTATACAAAACAGAACAATGACAATGTGTTCTATACAAAACGGAACGATGACAATGTGTTCTCTGTAA
>CM054161.1:7491147-7503647 GCA_028751875.1 Rapana venosa
ACATAATTATGCATTGACTACACTCATAACAATGACAATCTGGCAAGTAATTCAGAGAAATGTAAAAACTAGGTAGTCAACATCTTCTTCTTCTTCAAGTGTCCGGTCTGGTCCTGCAGACTTCAAATGCTTACTGGCACAAAAGAATTTCTTTTTCTGTTAGTTTTGCTGATGGGACACTGAAAACAGCGTTCCGAAGGCAACAACTGAAATTCTGGAAACAAAGCATGGGAAGGATCAGCCAAAATGGCTGTGGCTTTGCGTACAAGCTGCTGATTGCAGAACGGCATGAGATCTCTTTGTTCTTTTCCAATTATTTTTTAGCAGATTCTTACAATTCTCTGCAGGCCATTCTTGTTTTAACACTAAGGTTATTGTACCAACAAATGAAAACAAAACTTAGAACACTCTCTATGTAAGACTTGTAAAACAAGGAAAGAATCCTTTTGTCTACAAAAAATGAGTTCAGTTTCCTCAGAAAATACAGACGTTGTTGTCCCTTTTTGACAATAGCGTCAGTGTTAACGTCCCAGTTTAACTTGTGGTCAAAAAGAGTTCCCAGATACTTATAGTTCGAAACGTTTTCAACTTCTTGATTATTGATAATAATATTCTTAGGAGTATGCCTTGATCTTCTGAAGTCGATAGGCAGGTCTTTAGTTTTAGAAACATTTAGCTCCAGATAGGCCTCGTCACACCAGTGTACGAACTCGGTGAGGGCTGGACCGTGGTCTAAGACTGATCCGGATAAGAGGGATAACAGAGCACTGTCGGTTGCGAACTTTACCAGAAAGGAATTTCCATAGTTGCTTCTGCAATCATCTGTGTATAGAATGTACAGAAATGATGAGAGGACGCAACCCTGTGGAGAACCTTCTTCTTCTTCTTCATCCCTTGGTCGGGACGTGGCTGCTTGCGAATTCCAAAAGTCTGAGACCTCTATCGTTGGTTTCGTCTACGCCAAAACGGCCTATTGTCCCTGGCCATTGGTCATAAGCGTCAGGTCCGATCTTGGCATTCCAGTCGCCCTGGATCACGAGAAAGTCCTTCTTTGGAGTTGATTTGATGGTGCTCTCCAAATCCTCGTAGAAACACTCGATTGCTTCATCATCGTAGTCTGATGTTGGTGCATAGACTTGTATGATGGTCATGTTGTGTGGTTTTGCTGCGACACACATTGAGATCAGTCTACTTGAGATGGGGGTACAGCTGATGACACTGTTAGTCCTCTTCTTGTTGACAAGAAATCCTACTCCGTGTTGGTGTTTGGAGTCGTCGCCACTATACCATAGTTTGTGATCTTCTTCTGTGGTTGTTTCGCCGAATCCGACCCAACGGACTTCGGCCAGTCCAAGTATGTCCCATTTGTATCTTCGTAGTTCATGGGTTAGTTCTTGGAGCTTGCCACATGCGTGCAAGGTACGGATGTTCCATGTACCAATGATGGTCCTCTCAGCCTGGAGTTTGATCGCGTTGTTTGCGTCCCCATCGCCATATTTTCCACCTCCATCCTGGAGCGCTCCAATGGAAGGCGCGGTTGTTGGTATTCCGGGCCTCAACCGATCCGGCATGTCTTTTCTTGCAGTACTGTCCATGTTGGTATTTCTGTGGGCGTGGATTGCTTGGCGGCGCCCATCTCCTCTTCAAGCTGCTATTTGCCCATAGCTGGGGATTTTTGGGTCGGGTTATCTCCCCACTGAGACAGGCAGTACTGGGCTACAGGTTACCAGTAGCAGAGGAACACCTCTGACTCTGACTCTGTGTGGAGAACCAGTGCAGGTAAATCTAACCGAAGAAGATATTTTGTTGGCCAAAACACGCTGTGGTATGTTGGTTAAAATTTCAATCAGCCAACGAACAAGTTGATTGTCTACGTCAAACTTTGAAATTATTTTGTTAACCAGAACGTGAGGCTGCATTGTATTGAAAGCTGAACTAAAGTCAGCGAACAATATTCTGGCATGAGAGTCAGGTGTTTCCAAGTGGCTATACAACTTGTTCAAAATGAATAGTTTGGCATCTTCGACACCCCTTCGAGACCTGTACGCAAATTGTAGTGGGTCAAGGTCTTTCTCTGTAGCGGAAAGAAGGAGAGATTTTTCGATCTTTTCTAGCGTTTTCATCACAAGAGATGTGAGAGGTAGTAAAGGTAAAGGAGTCCCATAACCTATAAGGTCGTAGGGGAGCGAGGCGTCAGAGACCTTACTTCTCTAGGGCCAGCATATTGAGGGCGGCGCCCATCTCCTCTCCCTCGCTGCTTTACCTTCCCTAACCCTAAAGAGGGGAGGTACCCATTTACAGCTGGGGGAACTGTACTGAAGCCAAGGCGCACAAACGGTCACCCATTCAACTGGTAACCACGCTCGACGCTGCTTAACTTGGCTGGGGGAAAGCGAGTGCTCCAACCACTGAGCTATCCCGTCCCTACGATGTGAGAGCTACAGGTCTAAAATCGTTAGGCCGAGAAGGATTGGGTTTCTTTGGAAGAGGTATTACAATGGAAGTTTTCCAAATTACTGGAATCTGACAAGTATCCAGTGAGGCTTGGAACAGGTGTTGAAGGACACTGGCAAGCTCAGTAGCGCAGAATTTCAGGGTTCTTCCACATATACCATCTGGTCCGGGAGATTTGTTAATATTTATTGCCTTTAAGTGCTTACAGATAATTTCTTCATCAACAATGACGCTATTCTCAGAAACTAGGGATTGCTTCAGGTCATTTATTTCATCTGAGAAATCATGCTTTTCAAAAGCAATGCATTTGCATTTTTTCATCAAGCCATCTCTAATGTGTGTGTGTGTTTATTTTATTTTTATTTTTTATTTTTTTTTATATCGAGGATCTGGGTGCGGGGGGGGGGGGGGGGTTAGAGTTCATGTTGTGGGTGGTGGGGGGGGGGGTGTGTTGTGTGTGGGGGGGGGTGAGGGGGTGTTTAGGGATTGTGTTGTGTGTGTATTGTGTGTGATTGTGTATGTATGGTGGGGGTGGGGATTTGTGGTGTGTGCTGTGTTGTGTGTGTGCAGGGGGAGGGACTTTGTTTCTTGGTAGTTCTTTGTTACTTTCTCATCAGTGCGTGTGTGTTGTGTGTGTGTGTGTGTGTGTGTGTGGGTGTGTGTGTGTGTGTGTGTGTGTGCGGTGCGCGTGTGTGCATGTGTGTGTGGTTCTGTGTCTGTCTATCCGTGACTGTCTGTTTGTCTGTCTGCCTGTCATTGTCTGTGTGTGTATTTACTATCCTATCTATCTCTTATTCATATTAATAACATATATTCTTTATATTATGAGATAATGGATAATGCGTGTGTATGTTGGTGTGCGTTTTGGGTATGTTAGTGTGTGGTTGGGTGATTGGGAGTTTGTTATCTATTTATTAATTTATTCTTTATACCGTGGATAAATGTGTGTGCGTGCGTGCGTGCAAAGGTTTGTGTGTGTGTAATAAGTGTTTTCTTTTTTTCGTCTTACATCTCCCCTACAAGCACTACAAATTGTAAGTTGCTGTAGTTGCGGAAGGAGGGGGGGGGGGTGGAGGGGAAGGGGAGTGTATATATATTATGGCAACAAAAGATAAAATCTCATAAATAAAACGAAAGTTCGCTCCCTTTATTTATTTATTTTTTGGTGCAGAGTTGAAAGTTCGTGGAGTGGATTGTTTATTTCTTTTTTGATCAACTTTTTGGTTCTTGTGTTTAAACCTGTACCTATCTTTTTGTTCGTGGTCTTTAATTCTTTTTTATTTTATTTTTTTAAGTTTTGCTGTGTGTGGTTTCAGTTCTTGAACTAGAATCCAAATTAAAAGGCACACTCGTCAATACACGCAATTTGATCTATCTCTCTCTCTCTCTTCTCTACATCTTCTCTTCATCATCTCACTCCCTCCCTCTCCCTTATCTCAAAGATAAAATAAAGATATATATTGAAATAAAGATTCATTCATTCATTGAATCATTCATTCTCTCTCTCTCCTATTTCTCTTTCACACACAGAACACACAAACAAAACACACACACTCTCTCTCACACACACACACACACAAACACACACACAAACACACACACAACTCTCTCTCTCTCCACACACAAACACACACTCTACACACTCACGTTCTCTCTCTCTCATCTCATCAATCTCTCATCATCTCAATCTCTCCTCTAAAAGATAAAATAAAGATAAAGATAAAAAAAGGATAATATTCATATCATTCTCTCTCTCTCTCTCTCTCTCTCTCTCTCTCTCAGTCATCTTCATCTCACTCTCAATCTCTCCCCTCATTCTCTCTCTCTCTCTCTATCTATCTATCTACTATCTATCTATCTATCTATCTCTCACACACAGACACAAAACACACACACTCCACTCAACTCTCTCTCTCTCTCTCTTCTCTCTTCTCTCTCCTCCTCTCACCTCTCTCTCTTCTCTAAAAGATGAAATAAAGATAAAATTGAATAAAGATTCCATATCATTCGTTCATTCATTCTCATCTCTTATCTCTCTCTCACACACACAGACACACAAAACACTCACACACACTCTCTCTCACAGAACACACACACAAAAACACACACACACACACACACACACACACTCTCTCACCTCTCTCATCTCCTCTCTCTCTGTCTTCTCACACACACTACACACAACACACAATATCACACACACTACACACACACTTTCCACAACTCCAGATCACACACTCTCCCATCTCTCATCTAAAAGATAAAATAAAGATAAAGAAAAAAATACAAGATTCATTTCATTCATGTCTCTCTATCTCTCTCTCTCACAATCTCAATCTCCTCTCTCTCTCTACTCACTATCTCCGTCTCTCTCTCTCCCTCCCTCACTCTCTCTCACACACACACACACACAAAACACACACACAACACACACACCACACACACACATAGAGACAGACACTGAAAGGCCAAACAGACAAAAAACACTTAGACAACACACACAAACCCACACAACACACACTGAGCACATACACACACTGACAGGCAAACAGACACACATAGACATAGGCACACACACACAAACATCACACACACATACACACAAACATACACACACACACACACAAACACACACACACACACACAACACCTACACAACAAGAAACACCTACACACAACACACACACACACACACATACACACCTACACACCACACACACACACCACACACAGAACACACACACACAATAACACACCCACACACAAACACAAACACACACAACACTCACACTCAGACTCACACTTTCCTTCTCGCTCTCTCTCTCTCGCTCTCTCTCTCTCTCTCTCTATCTCTCGCTACTGTCCAAAAGAGACAAATAAAGATAAAGATAAAAATAAATATTCATTCATTCTCTTCTCTCTCTCTCATCACGTCACTCGTCTCACACACACGACATCACACACACCAGATAGACACATCACACACACACACACACACATCACATCACACACACACACACAACCACACACACACACACATAACGCAATGATACACACACACATAGCTCTCAACTAGCCAAACAGGAGACACACAATAAGACACACACTCACACAAACACACACATTGAGAACACACACACTCACACTGACAGGCAAACAGACACACATAGACATAGGCGACACACACACAAACACACACACACAAACACCACACACACACAAACACAACACATTGAGAACACACACACACACACTGACAGGCAAACAGACACACAGAGACAAAGCACACACAACACAAACAACACACTACCACACACACCACCTACCTACACACAGACACACCTACCTACACACAACACATACACTTACACACAGACACACACACACACACATACACAAAGAACACACACCAGTAGTTTCGGTCAATCTGCGTTTGTTTGTTGCTGCTAAGCTACTGCGCTGCTGCAACTGCTGCTGCTACTGCTGTCTACTGCTGCTGCTGCTGCTACTGCTGCTGCTGCTGCTAACCCCTCCCCTCCCCCTCCCCTTCACTTTCCCTCCTAAAACTTTTGTCAATCTTCGCTGATTCCTAGTCCTCACCGCCAGACGTTTCGGAATGGGGGGGGGGGGGGGGGGGGGGGTGGAGGGGGGAAGGGGGGCAGGGATGGGAGGGAGGGAAGGTTGAGATTTATGGGGGGGGGAGTGCAGGGAGGGAGGGGGGGTGAGATGTGAGGGGGGTAGGGGGGGGATTGCTCGCCTCAGAAGATACATCAAAGTTTACCTTATCTTGTCCAACACACAAAACACACACTCACGTCATCCACCTGCCCGGTGTAGCCTTTGTAAAAAACATGACCCCAACAGAAAATTTACCTCGCACGGAGTTTGTTTTGGGTTTTTTTTTGGGGGAGTTTTTTCCTAATCCATGAATGGTCCGTTTATTTGTATAGGCTTTGAGCTAAAACACACACACACACACACACACACCTACATACACACACACACACACACATACACACACACACACACACACACACACACACACACACACACACACCCACACACAAAACAAACAAACAAACAACAACAACAAAAAGAAGTTCAAAGGCCAGAGCACTCGCTTTCCCCCCAGCCAAGGTTAAGAGCACGAGCGTGGTAACAACTTGGATGGGTGACCGTTTGCGCGTCACTTGGCCTTCAGTACAGTTCCCCCTATTCACCCTAGCTGTCAATGTGTGGGGGGTGGGGGGGGGGGGGGGGGTGGTACCTGCCCTCTTTAGGGTCAGGACGGTTAAAGCGCGAGGGAGAGGAGATGGCGCCGCCCTCAATATGCGGCCCCTAGAGAAGTTGAGGTCTCTGACGCTCGCTCCCCTAAGCGACCACATAGTTATGGGACAAAGCCTGACCTGACCTTGACCCTTTAGCTTATAACTGCTTGTTGTCCTTTCCTTTTCTCCACTGGCTGCCTTGAGGTCCAGGCATTGAGTCACAAAACTGGAAGGGAGGGATGGAGGCGTCTGTACTGTGGAGAGACACAGGAGTCCTGTGCACACTTAGAGCGTTTTGTTTTCTCTGTGTTGTGTGTGTGTGTGTGTGTGTTGTTGTGTGGTGTTTGTTTTGTGTGTGTGTGTGTGTGTTGTGTGTGTAATGTGTGTGTGCGTCTTTCTGTCTGTCTATAAGTGTGGGTGTGTGTGTGTGTGTGTATGTTGTGTGTGGTGTGCTTCTTTCTGTCTGTCTATAAGTGTGTGGTGTGTGTCTGTGTCTGTGTCTGTCTGTATCCGTCTGTCTGTCTGTATGTCTTTACCTGTCTGTCTAAGTGTGTGTGTGTGTGGTTGTTGTTGTTTTTGTTGTTGTTGTTGTTGTTGACCTTCAATTTACGTCTGGTTCCTCTAGTGATATTAGTCTGTGCGTGTGTGTGCACGTGCGTGCGTGCGTGCGGCGTGTGGTGTATGTGTGTGTGTGTGACATGATGTGTGTAGATTTTTTTTGTTCAATTACCGTTTTTCCACTATAAAGGATTGTTAGACGACCTTGTATGTGTGTGTGGTGTGTGTGTGTGTGTGTGTCTTTGTGTGTGTGTGTGTGTGTGTGTGTGTGTGTGTGTGTGTGTGTGTGTGTGTGTGTGTGTGTGTGTGTGTGTATGGATCAATGCATGCATGTATGTGTGTAAGTGTGTAATCGATTTATCATGCATGTATGTATGTAAGTATGTATGTATGTGTTTATGCATGTATGTGTGTAAGCATGTAATTATGTGTCTATGCATGTATGTGTGTGTAAGTATGTATCTATCTATGCATCGATGCATGTATGTGTGTATGTAAGTATGTATCTATCTATGCATCTATGCATGTATCTGTGTTTGTAAGTATGTATCTATCTATGTATCTATGCACGCATGTGTGTATGTATGTATGTATGTATGTATATATGTATGCATTCATGTATGTACATGTATGTAGTAATGTATGTATTTATTTATGATGTATGATATGTAATGTATTTATTTATGTGTGTATGCATGTAATGTATGTTAATGTATGTATGTATGCATGTATGTATGTTTTGAATATATGTATGTATGTATGATGTATTTATTATGTAAGTTCTGTAATGTATGTATGTATGCATGTATGTATGTGGTGTAAGCATGTATGTATGTAAATGTGTATGCATGTATGTATGTATGTCATGTATTATGTATGTTGTATGTATGTACGTACGTATTATGATGAATATATGTATTAAAAATGAGGACAAGTTCCCATAACCTCTGAAGGTCGTAGGGAGCGAACGTTCCAGAGACCTCAACATCTCCAGGCCAAGCATATTGAGGTGGCGCCCATCTCCTCTCCCTCGCAGCTTTACCTTCTGCTGACCTAAAGAGTGCAGGTACCACATTTACAGCTGGGTGAACTGGGGGAACTGTACTGAAGACCAAGGCGCGCAAACCGTCACCCATACCAAGTGGTAACCACAGCTCGACGCTGCTAACTTGGCTGGGGGAAATCAGTGCTCAGACCACTGAGCTATCCCGTCCCCAATTATGTTATGGTATGAAGTAGTATGTATGTATGTATGTATGTATGGTATGTATGTAGGTAAGTAGGTAGGTAGGTATGGTAGGACGGAGGTAGGCAGGTAGGTAAGATATGTATGTAAGTATGTATGTATGTATTGTAAATATGTATGTAAGTAATGAATGTATGTATGTATGTATGTATGTAAGTATGTATGTATGTATGTATGTATGTATAACCTCACAGTATCCAAAGCCCTCCTGAAAACACCCCAGGACAGAACCATTTGGCGGTCCACTTGCAGCGCCGTGCGGGTACCCAACGGTTTGTCCGACCAAGGGATGAGTGAGTGATGTAATGTAGGTAATGTATGTATGTATGATATGTATGATGTATGTATGTATGTAATGTAAATAAGTTTATGTATGAATGTATGTATGTAGTATTTATGTAGATGTAAGTATCGTATGTAAGTATGTAAATTAATGTATGTATGTATGTTTAGTACAACTGCATACAAGAGAGAGAGCCCGCAAGCTTGCTCATCCTGAGGCCTCATCTCCGTCCTGAAGACCTGCCTTCTCCGTGCCTTTAAGATAATCCTGGTCTGACTTCTTCAAAGGCATGCTAATGGTCTAGATTTCAATCTAGACTACCATCACCCCCCAATAAAAACTGCTTTCCAATATTACGCTGTAAATTGTACCCTGTGGGTACGTCTATCCTGGGGCGGTTTAGACAGAGACACTAGACAACGGGTCCACTGCTGCACATACCATGTCTAGGTCCAATGTTCTCTGTCCGATTTTTCCTCTGTCTGTCTCTGTGCCTTCCTCCCTCAAGTACCCCTTTCCTGCAGGGTAGTCTGGGCAAGAGAGTTATGACGTGACCAAGCCAGGGCCAGCTTCCTCCTCTTGACAACAACAACAGCCAGAAGGGGTGTGTTGCTGTGGCCCAGCTTTCATGATATATCACCTCTTGCCCTTCCACACTGACTCCTTGGTTCTGCGGTCATGACAGGAGGAGTGAGGGAAACCTTGTAAATGATTTCCTTTCGAAGACTTTCCATTTTCTTTTGCAGTCGAAGTCCAGCCTTTATTTCCGCGCAGGAGGATGGAAGTGGCGAGTGCTGGAACAGTTTCATGATTCGCTGGAAGGCCGATCTCTAGCTCTTTGCTGCTGTCCGAAATCCTGGACATCTTTGCCATGGCACGGAACCATTTTACCTTTCGCTTTAACTGAAGAACGGCCATGTTTGGTCAGTGTGGTGCCACGCTGTTTGAAGGGGATTCTATTCCTCCCAGCTGCTGACCATTCCTCACAATGTTAACTTGTACGTCACTGATGCTGTTTACTTACATTGTCATCGCTCTTCCCTGCACGGACCTCCACACCATAAGCGCTGGCTTGTTCTTTTAGCTTACTTCTTATTTCTATAAGTTCTGGGAGTTTTATGTTGCTCTCTTCAACAAGATCAATGCCATCAACAAACCGCAGATTGCAAATGGATCTGCCATCAAGAGGTAACAGTGGTGTGGCATTCAGTGAGCGTCTCTTGGCATTATCTTTCAAGAAAGAGGCTGAATACAGCAGGCGAAAGTAGGCAACCCTGTCCGACTCCTACCGTTAACTGAAAGAAATATCCAACGAGGCTGTTCTTCAGGACTGTACCGCTAATGTTGTGTCAGAGTCCATGAACGATCTGCATCAATCCTTCCTCAACCTTGAAAATGACGAGGGTTTACTGCAGACCGTCAGGTCATGGTCTGTCAAAGGCTTGTTTGAAGTCCATGAAGTTGTGAAACAGATCTTTGTGGAGATGGGGCTGTTTCTCGCTGGTGGTCCTGCAGTTCAAGATGCGCTGAGTATAGCGGTGCTCTGCTCTGTCCGAAGTCAGCTGTTCCTTTTTAATAATATAAGAAGAAGAAGAAGGAAGTAAGAAGAAGAAGAAGAAAAGAAGAAAAAGAAGAAGAAGAAATGGAACTTATAAGCGCTATATCTGCGAAAGACAAATCCAAAAAGCGCATACATTCAACCTAATCTACACATTCATCAATCAATGATGATAATAATAGTTCAAAAACAAACAGATATTACAAACATGAGCGCTGCAGACAAACTTCTAATTAAATAAAATTTCAATAGTCAAATGTTTTCACACACACACATCACAACACAAACACACACACACCACACACAACACAAACAACCACACACTCATGTAGGTCGTATACTTTAGCAGGGTGATAGGACATGGGTTAGTGAAGGTGGGATAGTTCTGATATAAACATGAGGGTGGAAAATTTATGTTTGAATAAATATTGTCTTGAGGCTGGATTAAAAGTGTCATAACTAGGTTTCCTGGCGAAGAGAGAGAGGGAGCTCATTCAGTCGATGTACCCGAAATAGAGAAAGAGCGGCGGCCAACCGGTGGATTGGTTGAATCTAGGTATATCTACACAAGGTATATGCAGCAGAGGGAGGAACGTGAAGGAGAGGTACAGCTTTTGTAACAATCCTTCCTCCTCTGTCTGTATCGATGCTTCCTGTCCTCTGTCTGTCATTCTTCTGGGCTGGCTATTTAAATGTCTGGCTGGCTGTCTAAATGTCTCTGGTTCCACTAGTCATGTCTGTCTGTCTCTCTGTCTCTGTCTCTTACTCTCATCTCTCTCATCTCTCTCTCTCTCTCTCTCTCTCTCTCTCTCTCTCTCTCACTCACTCACTCACTCTCTGTGTCTATGGTCACTGTGTCTGTTTTTTGTCTCAGTCTGTATGTCTCTGTCTGTCTGCCCCTGCCTGCCTGTCTGTCATCCTGTCCTGACCTGTCTGTCTGTCTCTCTCTCTCTCCTTCATCTCATCTCGGTCTCTCTCGATCTCATCTCTCTCTCTCATCTCACGTCTCTCTCTCTTGCTCTTATCTATGGGTCACTGTGTCTTTTTGTCTCTGTCTGATGTCTCTGCTGCCTGTCTGATGTCTCTCTCTCTCTCTCTCTCAATCTTCCTCTCTCTCCTCTCTCTCTCTCTCTCCTCTCTCTCATCTCTCTCTCTCTCTCTCACTTGCTTCTGTGTCTTAATGGGTCAACTGTATCTGTTTGTCTCTGGTCTGTATGTCTCTGTTGCCTGCGGCGTCTCTCTCTCTCTCTCTCATCTCTCTCACTCAACTCGTCTCTCTCTCCATCTCTCTCTCGTCTCTCTCTCTCTCAACAAATCTCTCTCTCCCTCTCTGTGTCTATGGGTCACTGTGTCTGATTCTCTCTGTCTGTATGTCACTGTCTCCTGTCTGAATGGTCTCTCTCTCTCTCTCTCTTGCTCACTCTCCTTGATCTCGTCGATTCTCTCTCCTCTCTCTCTCTCTCTGTCTATGGTCACGTAATCTGTTTTCTCGTCTGTCTGTCATGTCCTGCCAGTCTGTCGGTTCTCTCTCTCTCTCTCCCTCCGCTCCTAAGTCTATGGGTCACTGTGTCTGTTTTGTCCTGTATGTCTCTGTCTGTCTGCCTGTCTGTCTTTCTCTCTCTCTTTTCTCTCTCGCTTCTCTCTCTCTCTCTAAATCTCTCTCTCTCTCTCTCATTAACTTTCTCTCATCTCTCTCTCTCTCCTCTTTTCTGTCTCTCTCTTGCTCTATGTCTATGGGAACAACTGTATCTTTTTGTCCTCTGTTTGAAGTCCTCTGTCTGTCTGCCCTGTCTGCTATTCTCTCTCTCTATCTTCCCTCTCTCACTCAGCTCTAAATGTCTATGGGTCACTGTGTCTGTTTGTATCTGTTCTGTATTCTCTAGTCTGTCTGCCTGTCTGTCTTTCTCTCTCCATCGCTTCTCTCACGCTTCTTCTCTCCTCCTCTCTCTAGATTCTCTCGATCTCCTCTCTTCTCTCTCTTCTCTCTCTCCCCTCTCTCTCTCTCTCTCTCTCTCTCACTTTGGATCCCTCTCTCTCTCTCTCCTCGCTCTCGTGATGACTGTGACATTGTATGTGTGGACAGACAGAGGAGACAGAGACACATCATGAAAAGAACGCTGTTCCGGTATCTGC
>CM054161.1:7511147-7516147 GCA_028751875.1 Rapana venosa
TGTCTGTTCTTTTATTGTAGTCGTTTCCGGTCTAGTCGTTGGTTATCTGTTTCTTGGGTTCGAGCTTCATGCTCCGGCTGTTATGGGTGGTTGTGTCGGTGTACACCTCGCTCCTGCGCGTCGTCTTCTGGCGTGGGTCTCAGTCGGTCGTTTGGATTTTCCGTGTGGTCACAGGCGATTCTGCTGCGCGTGGTTGATGTCCAGGTATATGCTTGCGTGATTTCCTGCATGGCTGGCCTTGCTGTGGCTTTGGGATGGACTGGGGTTGTGGGCTGGTTATGTGGTTGGTTTTGGGTGGGTTTATGTGGTGGTTTCTGGTGTTATGTGGGGTTTTGTGGTCTAATGTGGTGGTTTGGGTGTTTCATGTGTGTTTAGGGTTATGTGGTGGTTTTGGGTGTTTATGGTGGTTTTGGGTTTAAGTGGTGGATTGTGTTATGTGGTGGTTTTGGGTTTGTGGTGGTTTAGGTTGGTGTTTGGGTTGTGTGGTGGGTTGTTGGTGGTGGGTTATGTGTTGGTGTTTGGTAGTGGGTTGTAGTGGTGGTTTGTGGGTGGGTTATGTGGTTGGTTAAGTGAGGGATGGGTTATGTGTTGGTTTTGGGGTGGGTTGTGTGTGGTGTGGTTATGTGGTGTTTGGGGTGGGTTATGCGGTAGTCTTCTGGTGGTGGTTGTGGTGTTTTTGTGTTGTGTGGTTGTGGGGTGGGTGTGGGTTATGTGGTGGAGTTTTGGGTGGGTTGATGTGTGGTGGGTTTGGGGGGTTATGTGGTTAGGTGTTGTGGGGTGGGTTGTGGTGGTGTTTGGGTTTTGTGGTGGTTTGGGTTGGGTTATGGTGGGTGGGATCGGTTGGTTGGTGGTGGTTTGTGGTTGGGTGGGTTATGTGTGTTGAGTTGGGTGGGTTATGTGGTGGTTTGGTGGGCGCTTATTTGGTGGTTTTGGGTGGGTTATGTGTGGTTTTTAGGGTGGTTTGTGGTGGTTATGTGGTGGTTTGAGTTATGTGTTGGGTGGTTATGTGGTGGTTTGGGTGGGGTGGTTTGGTTTATGTGGTGGGTTATGTGGGTTTGGTTATGGGTGGGGGGGTTATGTGGTGGGGTGGTTGTTGTGGGGGTGGGTTATGTGGTGGTTTTGGGTGGGTATGTGTGGTGGGGTTATGTGTGTGGGTGGGTTATGGTGGTATGGTTCTTGGGTTGGTTGTGGTGGGTTTCTGTGGCGGTTATGTAGTGGTTTGGGTTATGTGGTGGTTGGTGGTGTGGGGTAGTTAGTTGGTGGGTGGGTTATGTGGTGGGCTATGTGGTAGGGTGGGGTGGGGGTTATGTGGGTGGGTTATAGTGGTGGTTTGAGTAGGTTGTTGTTGTGGTGGTGGGTTTATTGTGGGTAGGTGTGTTTTTGGGTGGTTGTTGTTGGTTTGGGTGTTGTGTGGTTATTTGCGGTGGTTTTGGGGTTGGTTGTGGTGTGGGTTTATTGTCGGTGGTTTGAGTGGGGTGGTTATGCGTGTGTGTTTTGGGGTGGATTATGTGGTGGGTGTGGTTATGTGGTGGTTTTGTGTGTGGGTATTATGTGGGGGTTGTTTATGGTGGGTGTTATGTGGTGTTTTCGGCGTGTGGTTATGTAGTGTTATGGGTCGTGGTTGGGTGGGGGTGGTTTATGGGGTGGTGGGTTATGATGGTTTAGGTTGGGTTATGTAGGTTTGGATTGGGTTATGTGGGGTGGGGTGGGTTAGTATGTGGTTTGGGTGGCGTTTATGTGTGGTTGGCGTTTATGGTATTGAGATGTGGTGGTGGGTCATACGGTGGTTTGGGTGTGCGGTTATCTACGTGGGTTGGCGGTGATAGGGTAGGTGTATGTGGTCGATTTGTTAGGTATAGTCTGCGTTTTAGTTGTAGCGCTAGGGGACTTGTAGTTATGGGCGGTGGTTTTTGTGGGATTACTCGTGGCTTGGGTTTGGTGTAGGTTATGTTGGTTAGATAGTGTATTTGTGTGTGGGTTTATTGGTTGGTCGGGTATTGTGGTTGTTATTTGCGGGATGTAGTTGCCGTTGAGGTTGGGGATTGGTCTATGTGGTAGGTTGGATTTGTTAATTGGTGTAGTGTTGAATTATAATTGATTTATTGTTCATTCGAGTTTATGGTGTCTTGTGATGTGGATTTGTTATTGCTATTGAGTAGTTATTGTTAGTTAGATGCTTCTTGTCGTTTGCGTGCATCTGTTGAGTGTGGGTTCGTGTTTCTCTATCAAGTTGGTTTTGTGTGACGATGGGTGTTGTAGCTGGTTAAAGTTATGGTTGGAGTATGGGGTCGTGGTTTGTAGTATTTTTTTTGACTTTAACCTAGTTTCTTTGATATGTGATGCTAGTGTTTGCAGAGTAGTCGAGATGATTGGTATCATTTTTTTTTTTTTTGGGCACAGTATTAGTTGGTGTTTGCTGCTGGGTATAGATCGGGATGTTAGTGAAGGTAAAGGGGAGACGGTTGGGATTCAGACAGAGGAACATATTGGTGGTGATGTTGGACAGGTGAAGCTGGATCGGTGACTTATAGGAGTGTGTTTAGACATAGTATTAGTGGTGAATTGTAGTGTGTTGTGCTGTAGTGGTAATGTTTGTATTGTACGTATGTGTGAGTTTTTGCTGAGTTTATGTGCGGTTGTGGTATTGTATTGTATTGTGAAGTTTGTACGGTATTGGTGTTTGGATGTGTGTATGGATATGATTATGTGTATAGCTGTTGTTGTATGGGTTTGTGTGGATGTGATGACTATGTGGGTAGTGTATGTTTGGCGTGTGTTATGTATGTGGTATGGATTGTTGTGTGGCTGTATGGATGTATGTGGGTGAGAGTATGTAGATGTACGTATGTGGTAGTCTGGTGTAGATACTTGGTGATTGTGCGTTTTGTGAGGTGGCATTGTGGTTGTATTTGGGGCGTATTGGCGTTTATGGCTGAGCTGATGTGTGTTTGTACGTGTATGTGGTGATGGGTATTTGTGGTGAGTGTAAGGACTGTATGGGGATGGTTCATGATTTTATTGCCAGCGTATGGTTTGGGGTTTGAGATTGGTATTTGAGTGATGTGGGTTTGGATGTTGGTATTGGCTGTATGGTTATGCATGTATTGATTCTAAAGCCTGTATTTAATGCTGTATTGTTTACAATGGGACTGTATTGATATAAAACAAAAAAACAACAACTGATGCTGTATTTCTGTATGCCTGACTTAACATTGCTTGTATCTGGATTACTTTTTTGTTGTCCAATTTGGTCATTTTATCTTAGTTATCTATTAGTTTAGTTAGTTAGTTAGTTATGCCTTTCTCACTTCTGTGTCCTAATCGTCTATATTCCTGCTATCTATATCTGTATGTATGTCTGTTCGTCTCTTCTATTTTTCCGTCTGTACTACCTATTCTCTCATGGTAACATCTTGTCGCCAAAAATTCGTTAAATCCGTTCCGCTTTTGGAAGAGTAGGCCATTGTGTGCCGGTGAAACATGACAAAATTGACAAAATGCTACACTCGGGGTATTGGATGTAGAAAAAACGTGAGTGCTTATTCCATTATCCTCGAATAAAAATAATAAATAAAATAAAAATAGTCTGTCTGTATCTGTTTATGATTTATATATGTCGTTTGCCTATCTATCTATTTGGTGGTAGTTGTGTTGTATTATCTGAGTTTGTCTGTGTCTACCTATCTATCTGTATGTATGTCTATTTCATCCATCCGCTATTTTTATCTGTCCATCCGTGTGTATGTCATATATTCTTACTCATCCAGCCTTATCATTCTCCATTCATCTCTCTACACTTCACTCACTTCCCCCCACTACTTACCTCCCCTTCACTTCCTTTCCTTCCCACTTCCCCTCACTTCATTCACTTCACCTCCTTCCCCCCCCACTTCCTTCACTTTCACCTCACTTCCCCTCACTTCCCCCCACTTCCCCCCACTTCCCCTTATTCACCTCACTTCCCCTCATTCCCTTCCTTCTCTTCCTTCCCCACTTTACTTCACTTCCCTTCTCTTACTTTACCTCATTACTTCATTCCTTCCCTCCTTCCTTCACTTCCCCCCACTTCACTTCCCACATTCCCTCACCTCACTTCTTTTCACTTCACTTTATTTCACTTCACCCTTCCTTTTCCCCCCACTTACTTTACTTCCCTTCAATTCACCTCCTTCACTTCCCCTCACTTCACTTTCCCCCCCATTCCCCCATTTACTTCACCCCACCAACTTTACTTTTCCCCCACTTCACTTCACCTCACTTCCCTTCCCCCCTTCACTTACTTCACTTTACTTCACCTCACTTCACTTCCCCCTACTTCCCTTCCCCCCACTTTCCCTTCACTTCACTTCACCTCACCTAACTTCCTTCCCACACTTCATTCACCCCACTTCCCCTTTCCCCTCACTTTCCCCACTTTACTTCACTTCACTTCCCTTTACTTCACTTCCCTTCCTTCACTTCACCCCACTTCACTTCCCCTTTATTTACTCACTTCACTTTTTTCACTTCCCCCCACTTTACTTTTCTTCCCTTTTCCCCTTTTCTTCACTTCACTTCATTCACTTCACTTCACTCACTTCACTTCCCTTCACTTCACTTCATTCCCCTCACTCACTTCCCCCCACTTCACTTCACTTCACGTCACGTCAGCAGTCCTCACGGCTGTCTTCGCTGCTGCAGGCTCCCGCGATCGGGGTTTTCCCCGCTGAAGGGCCAAAGGGGAGGGACTTTTTTCTAACCTGGGCTCTCTGCTGCAGCAGAGTTTCCGGCACAGCGCGCAACATACTTTGGTGGGTGTTGGGGACAGGCTCCCCCAACAACGACCCCCCCTGGGCCCCCACGGTGATTCTCCCCCCGACCACCTTCTCCCCCCAAAACTCCCCGAGGGGTCGTTTTGTTTTTGGCTCTGTCTGCCTGTATTGTACTGTATTAAGAGAAGAAGAAGAAGAAGAAAAAGAAGAAGAAGAAGAAAAAGAAAAGAAAAGAAAAAGAAAGAAGAA
>CM054161.1:7521147-7571147 GCA_028751875.1 Rapana venosa
TGAATAGTTGGGTGGGTGGAGGGAGGGGAGTGAGTGATAGATATGGGGATGGGTGAGTGGATGGATGGTGAGTAAGGAGTAGATGAATAGTTGGTGGGTGGTGGGTGATGAGTGATGGAGTGGTGGGTGAGTGGTAGATGGTGTGGGTGGGTGAGTGGATGGATGGGGTAAGGGGTAGATGATGGTGGGTGGGTGAGTGAGTGAGGGATGGTGAGTAAGGGAGTAAGATGAATAGTTGGGTGGGGGGAGTGAGTGAGTGAGTAGATGGATGGTGGGTGGGTGAGTGGATGGTGGGTGAGTAGGAGTAATGAGATAGGGTGGTGGAGTGTGAGTGAGTAGATGGATTGGTGGCGGAGGTGAGTAGTTGGATGGGGTGAGTAAGGGAGTAGTAATAGTTGGGTGGGTGGTTGAAGTGAGTGAGTGTGTAATGGTTGGTGAGGGATGGATGGGTGAGTAAGGAGTAAAATGAATAGTGGGTGGGTGTGAGTGAGTGAGTGAAGATAGATGGTGGATGGTGGGATGGATGGGTGTGGGTGAGTAAGGGGGGTAGAGGATATGGTGGGTGAGTGAGTGAGTAGATGAATGTGGTGGTGTGGTGAGTGGGATGGATGGGTGAGTAAGGGAGAAAGATGAATAGTGGGTGGTTGGGTGAGTGAGTGAGTGAGTAGATGAGGGATGGGTGGGTGGGGGTGGTCTGGATGGGTGAGTAAGGGAGTAGAAAAATAATATGGGTGGGGTGGTGTGAGTGAGTGAGTAGATGAATAGTTGGGTGGGTGGTGAGTGAGTGAGTAGATGGATGGTGGGGGTGAGTGGCTGGATGGTGAGTAAGGGAGTAGATAAATAGTTGGGGGTGGGTGATGAGCTGAGTAGATGAATAGTTGGGTGGGTGGTGTGAGTAGTGAGTGAGTGGATGGATGCTGGGTCAGTGAGTGAATGAAGGGAGGAAGGAAGAAAGGTGGGAAAACGAACGAATAAATGGATGGATGGATGGATGGATTGATGAGTTATGATGATGAGGGAAGGAGGGAAGAAAGAAAGGAACGAACGAATGATGGATAGATGGATGATGGATGGATGGATAGGTGGATGAACGAATAAATGAATTGGGGATGAAGAAATAAACGAATCAATCATATAATGATGAAAAGTAATGAATCAATTAATAAATTTCGTAAATGTATGAATGACTAAATGAATGAACGAATGAATGAATTAATTAATTAATTTGTGAATGTATGATTGACTAAATGAATGAACAAATGAATAAATAAATGATTGAATGAATGAATGAATGAATGAATAAATGAATACATAATGAAGATGTATGATGATGTATGGAATTTATATAGCGCTGAATCTTATAAAGCAACAAATCAAAGCGCTCAGATTTTTTTTAATGCGTGTGTATGCGTTTTTTTTAATTTTGTCATCTGTTCCCACCGGCACACAATGGCCTACTCTTTCGAACAGCGGAACAGGATTTAACGTGTGCGTAAGATGTTCTGCATGCGTTCGCACACGGGGCCTCGGGTTATAGTCTCATCCGAAGAATGAAATGAATGAATGAATGAATACATAAATGAATGAACGAACGAATGAATGAATGAATGAATGAATGAGCAAACGGATGAACGAACGAATGAATGAATGCATGCATGAATGATAAAGCCAATAAAAAAACAACACTTCCTCATCAAGAGGTGGGATGGTATTACCAGGGCAGAAGAGGTGATATGGTAGGAGGTAGCTACACATGCAGAAACACACACACACACATACACACACACACACACACTCATACACACACACACACAACACATACACACACATACACAACACACAACACACACACACACATACACACACACACACACACAAAACACACACACGTTAAAACCCGTTCCGCTTTTCGAAGAGTAGGCCATTGTGTGCCGGTGGGAACGCATGACAACATTTACACAACTGCATACACACGGGTAGGGGGGGGGGGGGGGGGGGGGGGGGGGGGGGGGGATGAAAAAAAAGAAACTGAATGCTTATTCCATTATCCTCGAAAATAAAAGAATAAAAGAAAGAATCAAATAAACGAATAAACAAAAGAATAAAATAAAATAAAATAAAATAAAAAATGAATAAAACACACACTAAACCTCAAGCAACTTTTTTTCCTCTCTTTCTTAACTATCTACAACCCACCCACCCCCCAACCCCAACCCCACCCACCCAACCCACCACCACCACCCACCCCAACCCACCACCACCCACCCCCCCACCACCACCACCCACCCCCAACCCACCACCACCCACCCCCCCAAACCACCACCACCCCAACCCACCCACCACCCACCACCCCAAACCGACCACCCCCACCACCCACCCCCCCAAACCCACCACCACCCCCCAACCCACCACCACCCCCCCCCCAAACCCACCACCACCCCCAACCCACCACCACCAACCCACCCCCAAACCACCCCACCACCACCCAAACCCCCCAAACCCACCACCACCCCCACCCCACACCACCACCCACCCAACCCACCACCACCCACCCCCCCCAAACCCACCACCACCCCCCCCACCACCACCCCCAACCCCCCACCCCCAACCCCAACCCACCACCACCAACCACCACCAACCCATAAACCCACCACCACCCCCCAACCACCCCAACCAACCACCCACCCAACCCTCCCCACCAACCCAACCCAACCCACCAACCACAACCACACACACACGAAACTTATAACATCATCACAACAACCACGACAAAAACGAAAACAACGACTGACGTCACCACCACACACCACCACCACCACCACCACCACCACCACCAACTACCACCACCACACACCAACACCACACACCAACTACTACCACCACTACTACACACACCACTACACTACACTACACTACACGCTTATACGTGTGCGTGTACGCGCGACAGATCGAAGACGACGTGACGGCAGCCCCGAACTTCATGCAGCACGTCCAGAGCTTCGTGGAGGCCAACCGCCATGAGCCGTGGGCAGGCTGGAGGTGTGCCCGCACGGCTTCATCGGCAAGCTCTTCCGCAGCGGCGAGGACCTGGCCAAGCTGGTGGCGCTCTTGAGGACCTTCTACCTGGAGATGCCCTGCGACTTCCTCATCCGACACTTTTACAACCTCATGCTGCAGAGAAAGGTTTGGGGGTGTAGGGTGAGGGGAGGTTTGGGGGGGGGGGGGGGGGGGGGGGGGGGGGGGGGGGGGGGGGGGGGGGGGGTTTGGGGTGTTGGAGGGGGAGGGGGGGTGTGGGGGGGGAGGGTGGGTTGGGGGAGGGGGGGGGTTGGGAGGGGGGGGGGGTTGGGGGGGGGGTGTGGGGGGGGGGTTGGTGGGGGGGGGGAGGGTGTGGGGAGGGGGGGGGGTTGGTGTAACTCCGGAGGGAAATTCCCTTGAACAGGTTACGGGGTCTCGGTAGTGGTGGAACCCGGGCCGTCAGATCAGGAGTGCAACATACTCTGACCACTTGGCTACTGAGACAAATGCCAGCTTTTGTGTGCAACACACTGACCACTTGGCTACTGGGCCAATGCCAGCTTTTGTGTTGTGAACCTTGTAGTTCTTGCTGAGGAACTGCACAGAGACAGAGAGAGAGGGAGAGAGAGAGAGGGGGAGGAAGGGGGGGGGAGAGAGAGAGAAACAGACTGACAGAGAGAGAGAGTGACAGAGGGACAGACAAAGACAGAGAATCAGACTGATAGACAGACAGGCAGGTAGGCAGGCAGACAGACATACAAAGAGAGAGAGTGTGACAGAAATTCACCACACACACACACATGCACGCACGCACGCACGCACGCGCGTACACACACCACACACACACCACACACCACACACACACGCACGTACGCACGCACAAACACACACACAACAACAACACATACGCACTCTCTCTCACACGCACACTCACTCTCTCTCTCCTTCTCCCCCCCCCCCCTCTCTCTCTCTCTCTCTCTCTCTCTCTCTCTCTCTCTCACTCCCTCACTCCCGTGCTTTTCGTAAGAGTAGGCCATTGTGTGCCGTTGGGAACAGATGACAGAATTTACAAAACCGCAAACACACGGGGACTGGATGTTAAAAAAGCACATAAGTGCTTATTCCATTATCCTCGATATAAAAGAATAAATAAAATAAAATCAACAACAACACATACGCACTCTCCTTCATACACACACTCTCTCTCTCTCTCTCTCTTCTCTCCTCATCTCTCTCTCTCTCTCTCTTCTCTCTCTCACTCCACACACACACACACACCACACACACACACACACACACACACTCTGGTGCCGTCAGCGACTGGGCTTTATCACAGTTCTTGATTAAACCATTGACGCTGGGGGCAACAGCAAAGTTGAGAGGCTGTATGACCAGTGGCTTTCTTTCCCACTCATGGAATTCCACTTTACAGCTTAGTCTTTAGTGATCGACTATGACTCTGACTAGGAGGCTTGACTCGCACAGTCCTTATGTGCTGCAGCCCTGGGGCTAGTTGGCCTTTGGAGAGCATCTCCAACGCTGACTGTCCTTATGCCCACTTGGCCAAGAGAGTGGGGATGTACTGTGGGCAAGGCATCTCCACTATAATCAAATTTCTGCGCAATTTCCGAAACAGCAGCTGCCTCCTCTGCTGTTTTAGAGGTCATCGTCGGACACGACGAACAAACATACATACTCTCACTCACCCACACACACACACTGTCTCTAACCCTAAACCTCTCCTTTCTCCCCAGATCATTCGTCGGAAAGGAAACCTCTTTTTCCACCAAGGCAAATATTCCTCGCTCGCCAACGTCACACGAAAAACCGACCGGGCCATGGCCGCCAAGCCAGAATTGAAAGGCCTTCTCACGGCCAAAAGACACGCCGGCCACGTCAACCCACACGCCCAATTCTATACCTCCATCGAGATTTATCAAGGCTATAGCGTGGCTGCAGCCTACGACATGAACTCTCGCACTTACTTCTGGGGCAAAGACGTCAAAGACGGCGATGACATCACAGTGGTGTTTGCCTCACCGCAAAAAGTCTCTCGGATTCTGGTCCACACTGGAATTAACAATAAAGTGAGTAGACTGAGGGGGGGGGGGGGGGGGGTAGGGAAGTGGGGGAGGGGGTCGGGTGGTTATGTGGAGAGAGTGTGTGTGTGTGTATGTGTGTGAGAGAGAGAGAGATAGAGAGACACAGACAGAGAGGAACAGAGACAGAGACAGACAGAAGGAGAGAGGGAGGGACGTAGAGAAAGAGAGAGAAAGAGTGCTGTATGTGAGTGAGAGAGCGAAAGAGAGCGAGCGTGTATGTATGTAAGTATGTATGTGTGTGTGTGTGTGAGACAGACAGACAGACAGACAGAGTTGTTTGTGTTTGGTTGGGGGGTTTTGTTACTATTTTTGGGGGTGGGAGGGCTCTTCTTATTTTTGCATCTGTCTCTCGCTCTTTTAAGGGAAGAAGGCATATCATTAGGAATCGCTGATTGAAAAGAAAAAAAGAAGTGAGAGACTGGGAACGAAAGCTATGAGAGGAGAGAGGAAGCTTAGAGGAAACGATAGAGGAAAGAAGGGGGAATAAAGAAAGAAAGGAGAAACAAAAAATCAAGGTGTAATTTTGTTTCCCTTTGCTTTAAAAAAAAACACGCATTAAAACTAAAACCACCCAATCCCTCATTTTAACCACCTATTACAATGAAAACCTGGTCATTGTTATTGTTGTTGTTGTTGTCTTCGATTTTACGTCAGTTCACTCTCAGTGATATTAGACGATCCTGGTCATTGTGTCACTTCCTGCAGTCCATCTTTTCCATGTGTGATAAATTTTCATAGAATTGTCCGGTTTTCTTTTTTTGTTGGTATTGAATAGCCTTTTG
This sequence comes from Rapana venosa, assembly GCA_028751875.1. NCBI lineage: Eukaryota > Metazoa > Mollusca > Gastropoda > Neogastropoda > Muricidae > Rapana > Rapana venosa. Next base: position 7,527,047 of record CM054161.1, read on the forward strand.
ACTGCAGATTAACAAAGTAAAAAAGGTAAAGGTGTCCATAACCTATAAGGTCGTAGGGAAGCAAGGCGTCAGAGACCTCACTTCTCTAGGGGCCAGCATATTGAGGGCCGCGCCCATCTCCTCTCCCTCGCTGCTTAAACTTCCCTGACCCTAAAGAGGCAGGTACCCATTTACAGCTGGGTGAACTGGGGGAACTGTACGGAAGCCAAGGCGCGCGAATGGTCACCCATCCAAGTGGTTACCACGCTCGATGCTGCTTAACTTTGGCTGGGGGAAAGCGAGTGCTCTGACCACTGAGCTATCCCGTCCCCAGTTAATAACATGCTAATAACTAAACTGATAGCCTGGTGGTTAAGTGATGCGCTCGTGATCTGCTGACCCGGGTTCGATTCTCATTCAAGAGGATTTTTCCTCTGGAGTTAACATCAGTGCCGACTCCACTCGCCCCAAAAAGTCCTTCGGGCGAGATCATAAACCGAGGCCCCGTGTGCGAACGCACGCAGAACATCTTGCGCACACGTTAAAATCATGTTCCGCTTTTCGGAAGAGTAGGCCATTGTGAGCCGGTGGGAACGGATGACAAATTTACAAAACTGCAAACACACGGGGACTGGATTTTTAAAAAATTAAGCACGTGAGTACTTATTCCATTATCCTCCAAATAAAAGAATAAAATTAAATTTAAAAAGATATAAAACATTAATATCTGGTGCAATGGGACTCATTGCCTGATGAAGCTGTGTTGGTGTTGGTGTTGTTGTGTTTAGATTAACGTCCCATATAATGTGTGTGTGTGTGGAGCTTCACCGAGTGTGTGTCTCTCTCTCTCTCTCTCTCTCTCTCTCTCTCTCTCTCTCTCTTCTCTCTGTCTCTCTCTCTCTCTCTCTCTCTCTCTCTCTCTCTCTTTGTCTCTCTCTTCCTCTCTCTCTCTGTCTCTCTCTCGCTCTCTCTCTCTCTCTCTCGCTCTCTCTCTCTCTCTCTCTGTCTCTGTTCTCCTCTATAGTTGTTGGCATTATTAACATCCCCCTTTTTAAATAATGGCAAAATAACATTAGTAGTACTACTAATGTTACATAATGATTTTGTTGTCCAGCCTTACACGATCTTAGGATGCAATTCATTAGACCAAAATATTATGATGAGCCTTGTAACTTAAGGGTAAATGTTTTTCTGTCAACAAAACATGAGACAACTTTAACAAATCTTGCCATGTATGTTTATCATGCATTGAAAAGGGTAAATACTGCGCTATCGTAATATTAGAAATGCATACTTATTTGTTGCAACTTAACGTTGACTGTGGATAGCTGGGAAATATGTTGTGGTTATTGTTGTTCATGATGATGTGTAACCCCCTTCAGAAAGGGGCCATGGCCTAAAATCTGAATAAACTATTCGCATTCGCATTCTCTCTGTCTCCTCAGGCTGGCAGCAGACGAGACTTTATCCGGAACGGGACAGTGGAGGTGGGGCAGAGTGTGGTGGTGGGGCGCCAGAAACGCAAAGCTCTGTGTACGGACACGCGCGAACTGGGCTCGTTTTTCAACGGACATTTCAACCAATCAGTGCCCAGAGCCTCAGACTCTGCCGCCCTGGTGCGGTGTTTCACCATCGTCATTACGCAGGCGCAGAAAGAGTGGGTCGCCATTTCTGAAATCGCCGTCTACGTCCAGAAGTGAATGCCGGGTTTATGTATCTTTCTGGGGGGTTTTGTTGTTGTTGCTTGTTGCTTGTTGTTGTTGTTGCTGCTTCATCTTCTGTGACGTTCCTGTCCTGCTGTTCCCACGCCGCTCATTTCAATCTCCCCGCCACAACCATACCCAGATTCGTTATGTCTCATCCTCAGGGTCGGAAGTCCACAGGGAGTCCATCAGTATCAGGCCGCCGTGGGGCCACCAGCCAGAGGGGCCCTGCACTGCTGCTGGGTCACTTTGGTGGTGTTCAGTGGCGCCTGTTCTGAGCTTAAATATTCAGGACACCACCTACTAAGCCACCTACTAACGACAGTATTAGCTCAGTCGCGGAGCCAGACTGAGTGAGTTGCCCTAAAGGCTTTGACACAAACTCACCACAGGCACAGAAGTGTATGGGGAAACCGAATCTGAGGTCACCATGAGACCAGAGCAACCGGGACCACCGATTCAGAGGCTTTTATTTTATTGCATGATGATCAATGACAATCATAATATATCCCGGCATCAACCAGGCCCGAGAAATACAGACACCCTGCAGTGTTGGTCAGGTAATTTGAGCAGCACTCTCAAACTCGCATCCGTTAAGTGGATGAAGCTGGACTGTGTGGTCCCAGTCTTCCCACTGAGCTCACAGCACACTCACTCTGGGTAACAGATGACAAAATTTACAAAACCGCATACACACGGGGACTGGATGTAAAAAAGCACATGAGTGCTTATTCCATTATCCTCGATATAAAAGAATAAATAAATAAAATATATAAGAACCGGCCAGAGTCCAAAAAATCCCTACGACTTTTATGGGGTTCGAACCCTCAACCTTCCAGTCCGTAACCCAAGGCGCTAACCACTACGCCATCGCGGCTGGTGGGGGTTTAGAATTATATTGATCAGGGACCAGGGTATTTTTTCAGGAATCGTTTATGGTTTGTCAGGGTTTTTTGTTTTTGTTTTGTCTCTTTTTTTTTCTTTTTCTTTTTTTTTTTGGGGGGGGGGTAGTCTCTTGGATTGGGGTATGGCAGTGACAGAGGAGAGGAGGGCCGGTTGTGTGTTATCATTGGGGGTTTGTTGTTGTTGTTGTTGTTGTTGTGTTGTTGTTGTTGTTGTTTGGAATCTCGCTGCTTTTCCTTCCCGGACCCTAAAGAGGCATGCGCCTATAAGTGACAGCTGATGCATCTCACGGGAACTTGGATTCGCACATGACTTGTTTAATCCATTATCCTCGAAAGAAAAGAATAATGAAGAAAATTAAAACCTTAATCATCATTCGGACAGGGTAAGTCGACTGTGGCTAAAGGTATGACTGACTAACTTCACAAAACTTCTTGGTATCTCCTACACAAATCACACAACTAACGCGAAAGTGGAAAACCAGGATTGAAAACGCCATTGGCTATATGAAGAGCTCCTGACGTCAGTGATCAAACGAAAACTGGCACATCTGGATTAGCCAAGACTGTCCTACTACAGGGAACAATACAAGGAGGGAGACGAAGAAGAGGCAGACAGAGAAAGCGATGGGAAGACAGCATCAGAGAGTGGACTGGCCTTGAGTGGAACGACTTGTTATGGAAAGCTGAAAATCACGAGGAGTGGAGGAAGCTGGTTGTAACATCTTCAGTGGTGCTCCAACGGTCGACTAGACTGCGGGGTAGGTGAAGAGTGGAAGAGGGCTAGCAATGTTCAATATCCGAGACTTCAGTAGCATGTTGGGTTGTGTGATGATGGATGGGTAAAACATTTGCGACGTGTGTGTGTGTGTGTGTGTGTGTGTGTGTGTGTGTGCGTGCGTGCGTGCGTGCGTGCGTGCGTGTGTGCGTGCGTGTGTGTGTGTGTGTTTTTAATTTCACGTCTCTTCTCTTCACTCACAGTGATATCAGAGCACATGCAAAAAATAGTGTTGAAGTTTTATCACACTGTGTCACATTTAGATTGTGTGTGTGTGAATCAATCAATCAATCATATTTATTCAGTTTTTGCAGGCCATAAGACCCATATGAACACAATATGAAAAAAACAACCATGGAGCAGTCGAGGTGATATAATACAGTAAACACATACATAGTCTTTGTTGCAGGCAGGGAAAGAGCTATATGTTTCTGATCTTTAGACATTCAATGACAAACTGCCAGGTTCACAGTGTGTGTGTGTGTGTGTGTGTGTGTGTGTGTGTGTGTGTGTGTGTGTGTGTGTGTGGTCACTGTTTTCTCGATCTGCTAAAGACTTACAGAAATCAATCCTAGTTGAAAATACCTGTGGTTTGTTGCAACTGTTGAACCATGACGTGGAATCCATGCCATGAGGATTATCTGGGCTGTTGTGCCTTGGTTTTTCTCCTCTTAGTTGAATAAACATGTGTTTGTGCCCAGTCCCCTCACCACTGTCCCCTTGTGAAAAGGCTTGAAAGCTTGCCACAATAAACCATTGTCTGTGTCAATGTCATTGTCATAAAACGTTGTCATTGTTATTCTCTCTCTCTCTCTCTCTCTCTCTCTCTCTCTCCTCTCTCTCTCTCCTCTCTCTCTCTCTCCTCTCTCTCTCTCTCCTCTCTCTTACAGTGAGGGATGTGCAGTGTCAGGTCTTCTCCTGTGCTTGTCTGTCACTCTGCAGGAGGTCTGCCTGCTAGCCTCAGTCGACACATTCCAATTTCAGAGCAGCTCATTTTGTTCATACAGGATGCATGCTGGGTATGTTTGTGTTTCCCTGACGCGTCGTACGTTGTCATGAACTACAGGATATTTTAACGTACATTTTTTTTTATCTTCTGCGTGTGTAACATACATGTAAGGCACTGGCAGGTCTGCACTTGAAGTTGACCTGGAAGATCGAAAAAAAAAAATCCCCACCCATAATTCAACACACGCGCTCCGAGATTCGAACCCACAACTTCATGGACCCACGGAACTGAACGGTCTTAACCACTCGGCTACAGCTCCCGTCCCTGCAGAGTTTTCCTCTTTCAATCACAGGGGGGATGGATACACATATGTATCTGCACACTGCAGAAAGGAGGGAATAAATGAAGTCTGTCCAGTCTCATTCTGCAGGGAATAAATGAAGTCTGTCCAGTCTCATTCTTTCTGGTTTTTTCGTTCTGGCTCTGGTGACATGGGGGCAACAGGGCCCCGTGGTTAGAGCTGGCCCCGGCCCCTAGAGAAACTGAGGTCTCTGACGCCTCGCTCCTCTACGACCTTATAAGTATGCCTCACTTTGGGGCATCTCGCCACCACTCAGGGCGTGAGTGTGAAGTCTCTGCCGGAGTCCCTGTTCCAGGAATCGCTTCTCCTGGAGCTAAGTTCTGGTGTGGATAGCTCAGTGGTCGGAGCGACTCGCTCTATCCAAGTTCTGGTTCAGCTGCATTGAGTGCTGTTGCCTTTGCTGATGGGTCACCGTTCGTGTGCCTTGGCTTCAGTACAGTCCCCCCCCCCCCCCAGTTCACCCAGCTGTCAATGGGTACCTGCCCTCTTTAGGGTCAGGGAAGGTAAAGCAGCGAGGGAGAGGAGATGGGCGCTGCCCTCAATAATGCTGGCCCCGAGAGAAGTTGAGGTCTCTGGCGCCTCGCTTCTCAATGACCACATAAGTTATGGGACACCTTGACCTTAAGTTTAGAACAGACTTCACAACCCCCCCCCCCCCTCCTCCCCTGACATTCCTTTGGGTGAGACAATAAATGACTGTGCATGTGGGAACACACGCAGAACACTTTCCCTAACATTGTCTTCCTCGTTCGTCGGCGACATCTCCGAGGTTGAGATATTGTATGTGCGACCGTTTTTACCCACCATTAAGGTAGCGGCATTCCGACTTGGGGATACCGACCATGTTTAAACTCCACCCAGCTGTGACAGGGAATGGGGATGGTATCAACATAGTGTGGAATGAACAAATACCCGACATGAACAGACCCAGAATGAACTGATGAAGCACGAACATACCTACCGTGAACATACCCAGCATGAAGGGATACCCACCATGAACATACCCACCATGAACATACCCGCCATAAACAAATACCCACCATGAACAAATACCCATCAAGAACAAATACCCACCATAAACATACACAGCATGAACAAATACCCACCATGGACATACCCACTATAAACAAATACCCACCATGAACATACCCACTATAAACATACCCGCCATGAAGAGGTACCCACCATGAACAAATACCCACCATAAACATGCACAGCATGAACAAATACCCACCATGAACATACCCACTATAAACATAACCGCCGTGAGGAGATACCCACCATGAACATACCCACTATAAACATACCCGCCATAAACAAATACCACCATGAACAAACACCCATCAAGAACAAATACCCACCATAAACATACACAGCATAAACAAACACCCACCATGAACATACCCACCATAAACAAATACCCACCATGAACATACCCACCATGAACAAATACCCACCATAAACAAATACCACCATGAACATACCCACCATGAACAAATACCCACCATAAACAAATACCCACCATGAACAAATACCCCCCATGAACATACCCACCATAAACAATTACCCACCATGAACAAATACCACTATAAAACATACCCGCCATGAAGAGATACCCACCATGAACATACCCACCATGAACAAATACCCACCATAAACATACACAGTATGAACAAATACCCACCATGAACATACCCACCATAAACAAATACCTGCCATAAACAAATACCCACCATGAACAAATACCACCATGAACAAATACCCACCATGAACATACCCACCATGAACATACCCACCATGAACAAATACCCACCATGAACATACCCACTATAAACATACTCACCATAAACATACCCAGCATGAAGAGATACCCGCCATAAACATACCCACCATAAACAATTACCCACATGAACAAATACCCACCATAAACATACCCACCATGAACATACCCACCATGAATATACCCACCATAAACAAATACCCGCCATGAACAAATACCCACCATGAACATACCCACCATGAACAAATACCCACCATAAACATACCCACCATGAACATACCCACCATGAACATACCACTATAAACATACCCACCATAAACAAATACCCGCCATAAACAAATACCCACCATGAACATACCCACCATGAAGAGATACCCGCCATAAACAAATACCCACATGAACAAATACCCACCATAAACATACCTGCCATGAAGAGATACCCACCATGAACATACCCACTATAAACATACACGCCATAAACAAATACCCACCATGAACAAATACCCATCATGAACAAATACCCATCATAAACATACACAGCATGAACAAATACCCACCATGAACATACCCACCATAAACAAATACCCACATGAACATACCCACCATAAACAAATACCACCATGAACATACCCACCATGAACAAATACCCACCATGAACAAATACCCAACATGAACAAATACCCAACATGAACAAATACCCACCATTAACATACCCACCATAAACATACCCACCATTAACATACCCACCTTAAACAAATACCCACCATGAACAAATACCCACCATGAACAAAATACCCACCATGAACAAATACCACCATGAACATACCCACCATAAACAAATACCCACCATGAACATACCCACCATGAACAAATACCCACCATATACAAATACCCACCATGAACAAATACCCAACATGAACATACCCACCATTAACATACCCACCATAAACATACCCACCATGAACATACCCGCCATGAACAAATACCCACCATAAACAAATACCCACCATGAACAAATACCCACCATAAACAAATACCCAGCATGCATCCTGCAACATGTAGAAGGATGGGCGCCTCCTGCCGGGGTCAACTCCCCCATGACGCACTTCCGGAAAAGGTCAGTGCAGAGCAGTGCTCAACAACTTCCCAAGAAATTAGGTAAAGGAAGTCAGTCACATCTGTGGGGGACGGGATAGCTCAGTACAGTGGTCAGAGCACTCGCTTTCCCAGCCAAGGTTAAGCAGCGTCGAGCGTGGTTACCACTTGGATGGGTGACCGTTTGTGCGCCTTGGCTTCAGTACAGTTCCCCCAGTTCTTCCAGCTGTAAATGTAACCTGCCCTCTTTCAGGACAAGGGAGGTAAAGCAGGGAAAGGAGGAGGAGATAACGCCGTCCTTAAGCATGGTCCCTGGAGAAGCTGAGGTCTCTGACACCTTGCTCCCCTACGACCACATAGGTTATGGGACACCTTTACCTTAGTTGTATCTGTCCCTTGATAAACAGGACAAACAGTACTGTCAACGCATCAGGAATTTAAATTATCGGTTTGTATTCATCCATTTATTTATTTTTTATCTATTAATTCATTCTTTATTTCCAGGATACGTGTGCTGGTTTACATCCATTCCCCCGTGTGTATGCAGTTTTGTAAATTTTGTCATCTGTTCCCACCGGCACGCAATGGCCTACTCATCCGAACGGCAGAACAAGTCTTAACGTGTGTGCAAGATGCTCTGCATGCGTTCGCACACGGGACTTCAGCTTGTAGGCTCTTCCGAAAGACCTGAGGGGGGGGGGGGGGGGGGGGGGGGGGGGGAGTGGAGTGGGTACTGATGCTAACTCCTGCACTCTCTCTCTCTCTCTCTCTCTCTCTCTCTCTCTCTCTCTCTCTCTCTCTCTCTCTCTCTCTCTCTTCATATGCTATTATGGGCTTACTAACAATAAACATGATTTTTTTTATAAAGATGTATTAATCTTTCAAACGTCAGCTTGCACATATTCTCTCATAATATTTCCCAAGGTAAGTCAAGTAATCCCTTCAATGCTCAAAACAAACTGGTATAACAATTTTAATAGTGAATAATGGCGTTCACACCTTAAACAGAGGATTATGATACGAATATTTTCCAGCCGGAGAAGTGTTAATAATAATAATAATATATGGAATTTATATAGCGCTGAATCTTGTAAAGCAACAAATCAAAGCGCTCAGATTTTTTTCCCCGAGGACAATGGAATAAGCACTCATGTGCCTTTTTTTTTTACACCTAGTCCCGGTGTGTATGCGGTTTTGTAAATTTTGTCATCTGTTCCCACCGCACACAATGGCCTACTCTTTCGAAAAGCGGAACAGGATTTAACGTGTGCGCAAGATGTTCTGCATGCGTTCGCACACGGGGCCTCGGTTTATAGTCTCATCCGAAGGAAGAAGTGTTCATTTATATAACATGCCAAACCTCAAATAAATGTAATTGTCATGTGTGCTAGATGCCTACCTGCATGGCCGCTCCTCTCTGTACTTCCTCCCTGTCCAGATTCTGACAAAAAATACTCTATGTGTAAGGAGAACTGAAATCAATACAATAACTCCAAAATTATGTCAAGGATTGGATCTGAGAAATATTATGCACGATTTTTTTTCTTCCGGTCTTTGCCCTACGGCACACTTTGGGTTGGTGAGTGACGCTTAGAGTTCCTTCCCCTGAGAGACAACAAAAACACAGTTGCCTTCTTTAAAACTACCAAATTTCATAACAGTTCGTCGCCGTGACATTTTGAATTCCCTCCCCTGGCAAGAACACCGTTGCCTTCTTTGCTACTACTAAAAATCATAAGCTGCCGCTTCAGGGGAGTTAATTAGATAAACCTGGCAAAATATATATCTTCAACAAATATATATTCTCTGTCTAATGTTGCCTATGTTATATTCTTTAAATCGCAAAAATATCATACTGACACAGGGTGTCCCCAGATTGTTCGTTTAACTTCACAGTATAGGGCCTATATATTTTTTCTTTCATTAAAAACATCCTTATTGATTGAACATTCTAAATTTGATACACATCATTATACACATGTTACTGTTACTGGTCCCGTAACCCGCCAGGGTCTTAGGGGCGCTGCATGGTGGACGAACGGTGGACCAGCTGGCTCCACTTAGCGCGGTCGTGACATTGAAGTCCTTCCCTGTCCAGTCACGGATGTCGTCGGCCCACTTTCTCCTACACATGTACACGTACACAAATCCAGAAAAGCAGACGTACAGAGGAATTGCATAATTATTTCTCCGTGAGCGCACACACGCTCACAGGCACACAGACAACGGAACACTAGGTCGAAAGCTTGTGCTCAGTACCAAAGCCTAGAAGCTTGAAAAAAAAATTGTTTAACGTGACTGTCGAATTGACACAAACCTGTGTGTCTGTGGGGGGGGGGGGGGGGGGGGGGGGAGTTCACAATTCACAATAGATTTTTTTGTCCCATTTACTCTTTTGAGCTATAGAGAAACACAAAGCAGACATATCAATAAATGAATGACGGGTATAAAGGGGAAGAGCGAAAAACAAGCACACAAAAGACAATAGTAATGATAATGAATTTGACATTGTTATATACTGTTAGGGCTGATACACCCTTGATGGATGGCAAATTACTCATGTACTTTCAGGATGTACACCGGTATCTGAAGTGATAAAAGAGAGAGAATAATTACAAGTTACATAAATAATAGGAAAAACTACCCAATAACTGAATAAGACCTCAACATACGTGGATCGGGCTATAGGAAAACACAAAAACAAAACATTAAGAATAATAAAATTATTCAACAATAGACTATTGTATTACGACACCTTCAACGGTCTACGAAAGATAACTACTCTCTGCCAGAAAATACCGAGCTATGTACAGTTGTTTCCCTTCTAAACTGATCGCGAAATCAATTCACAATTCAATTCACATTTCAAAATGAAGTTTTTTATCTTTAACTCTTTTGAGCTTAGGAAACAAAAGGAAAATTAATCAAAAAAGATGGCGGGTATAAAGAGGAAGAGTAAAACACAAGTACACAAAGAAAATTTAAAGTATGATTTTTAAAATTCCCATGTCGATACCCTTTGGAAGGGGAGAAAAGGGCGAATTTAAATTTGTTTCTTTGGGGTTTTTCAAATATAGAGAGCGCTTCAAGTTCGTGCTGTAGCGACTGCCCTAACAGGTATATTAAATTTCCCAGTTTTCCGATTGAAAATTAAAAGTGTTGAGTGTTTTTGCAATGGGAAAACTTTACGTAGGTTACATATGTAGATTACGTTTGCTTCTCTTTTTAAAGAAAAAAAATTTGCGCGGTGTTTCCCCCCAGATTCTCTCTCTCTATGAGCTCTCTCTCTCTCTCTGTTCTGAGCTCGTCGGTCACAGTGCAACACACACATACACGTGCGTGCCGCGCGCCGCCCAACACACACACACACACTTTTTTGTGTGTTTTTTGTTTTGGGTTTTGGGTGGTTTGTTGGGGGGGGGGTATTTTGGACTTTTTTTTTTTCTCTTTTGTTAGTTCTATTTATTCTTTGTTTTTTCTGTTTTTTTTTTTGCTTATGTTAGTTATTGTGGTTGTTGGTACTATGTTTGTTTATTTGCTTGTTGTGGTTGTTCTTGTTGGGGTTTTTTTTATTCAGTTGTTTGAAGGTTGAAGGTTTTTTATGTGGTGTGTGAGCAGTTGGGGTTTTTTTTTTAAAAATTTTTTTTTGTCTTCTTTGCTTGTTTTGGTTGGGTTTTTCTTTGGTGCTTGTTTTGTTTGTAAAATATGATGGATAAATTTTCAAGATTTTTTGAATTATTTGAATTGTATGGTTTAATATTTTTCAGGGTTTTTGTTTTGTTTTAAATTCCATGTATGCATATATATGTTATTGGCTTTTCTTGTTTGATTGGTATGGTTTATCATTGATTAGGTTTTTTTATTCTATGTCTGCATATATATTTTCTTTTTTTTCTTTTTTTTTCTCTTTCAGATAGATGGCTTGATGAAAAAAATCAAATGCACTGCTTATTCAATGTACCATCTGAAAATAAAAGTTTGACTTTGACACACAGTCATGCGTGCGCACACACACTCACACATAGATGGGTATGCATCATGGGAGTCTTAAGTATTTTGTTTTATTTTTTGGTTATTCACAATCATTACATTGGCAGTCACCGCTGGGCTTAGATTAATGGTAACTTGTTAGAGTTGTTTTATGTTTACATAGTTACTTTAAGTCCTTAATAATAATATTACACCTGTCACTTGTGTCCTATGCCTGGTTCAGTAGTTGTAGTTCACGTAGTTGTAATGTAAGCTTATGTTCTTTAATTGTATACTGTGTGTTGGTGTGTGTGTGTGTGTGTGAGACTGGGAGAGAGAGAGACTATGTGTGTGACTCTTTTGGTGTCTAGTATAATGTGTGCATGCATGATCATTGCATGTGTGTGTGTGTCTTTCAGTGGTGTGTGTGTGTGTGTGTGTGTGTGTGTGTGTGTGATGTGTGTGTGTGTGTGTGGAGAGAGAGAGAGAGAGAGAGAGAGAGAGAGAGAGAGAGAGGACTCAGAGTCAAGGTTTTTTTCCCAGATGATTGAATAAGCAACACACTTACTTTTTTACATCAAGCCATCCATCTAATGAAGATGATAATCATAATTATAATGATCATGATATTAATCATACTACTACTACTACTACTACTACTGCTACTGCTGCTGCTGCTACTACTACTACTGCTGTTGCTGCTGCTGCTGCTGCTGCTGCTGCTTCTGCTTGCTGCTGCTGCTGCTGCTACTACCACCACTACTACTACTGCTACTACTACTACTACTACTACTACTACTACTACTACTACTACTACTACTACTACTACTTCTAATAACATCATGATAACTGTTATTTTAAAAAATGGAAAAGGCAGTAAATACAATGCAAAGAAATAAGAGGCATTCTATACTGCATGTGTCCGTCAAACAGCTCAGACCACACACAAAAAAAATTAAAAGATGGCTTCGGACCCAGTTGCCTCTGCCAACGCCTCGTCCAACGAGAAGCTGGCCAAGATAGCTGACGCAGACATCGAAGAGAAAGGACGGTTCAAGTACATCCTGATCAAAGTGCATGACAAAGACGACGACGAAGCTTTCAAATATATTGTCAGGGGAACTGTCAAGGCTCCTTACCATGGTGAGTTGATTGCCTCAGAGCTTGGGGGCTTTGGTGGGGGGTGGGGGTGGGGCAGAGGGGAGGGGGGGGGTAGAGGAGGTTGGTGTCAATTATTCTATGTTAAAGGGGGGGGGGGGGGGGTATACATTTTTGTGAAGTATTCAGAATTAATAAAAGCTGCCAATATGCAGTGTCTAGCCCAAAGCCTGGATAAAGATTATAAATCAGATTTAGTGCTTTTGTCTCCTTTCCCCCGCTCTTTTTGGTTTATTTTTGATCTGCAGATTATTTTATTCTTTTGTTCGTTTGTTTATCTGTCATTCATTCTTTGTTATTTGTTTATTTGATATCTACTGCACTGGTTTGGGCACGTTCAACGGAAAGCAGACCACCACATCATAAAAAGAGCAATGAGCTTCGTAGTGGATGGAAAGAGACTAAGGGAAGACCTAGCAAAACCTGGGCTGCCTGTATTGCAGATGATCTTAGAGAAAGGGGCATAAATAAGGAGGAAGCTCAAAACAGAGAGAGATGGAGAAAGGCTGATCAATGTCAAACCTCCCCTGGGAGAAACATGACATAAGAAAGAAGCAGAAGAAGATTTGATATCTACTGAATTATCTGTTTAGATGCGACTTGTTTGGTTGGTTTTAATTATGTGTTTCTTTGACTTTTGAGTGTACAGGCATTTATTTTTATTCATTCATTCATTCATTCAATCATCGTCGGATTTGTTCATTTACCTTTTCTTGTCTTGCAAGATTGCCCCTGGGGGGGTCCCCCAGAATATTCAATATGAAAAGCACTCTGTCTTGCTCTTCACACATATCACATATTTTCAAGAACCACTTGGATAATATTGTATACTGGATAGGTAGATAGCATGTATTGTAATACAATATGATATATATATACCAATCATCCTCACTGAGTGTATCCATGGCTGTTTTTCAAGCACCTCGCCATTATAGGCAGCCACACTTCAGCTTTGAAGGACTTTTCCTTTTAATGAAGAATTTATACAGATTGTGTTGGAGTGATGGCTGAAGACAATCCCTGCATACAATTTCAGAGCGTGACAAGTCGTTCAGCATTCTTTCTTTCTTTCTTTTATTCTTTTTATATCGAGGATAATGGAATAAGCACTCATGTGCTTTTTTACATCCAGTCCCCGTGTGTATGCGGTTTCGTAAATTTTTGTCATCTGTTCCCACTGGCACACAATGGCCTACTCTTTCAAAAAGCGGAACAGGATTTAACATGTGCGCAAGATGTTCTGCGTGTGTTCGCACACGGGACCTCGGTTTATAGTCTCATCCGAAGGACTTTGACATTCAGTTCGATTTTTTGTCAAACTGCGAAGAAAGGGCGAGGCTGGGAATCGAACCCAGAACTTCATGGTTTACTTGTTGGCAGGCAAACATCTTAACCATCCGGCCACCTTCCTTCCTTCTAATGTAATGTAGCCATCGTAGGCCTTAGCAGATGGCTTACATCAGTTCCTGACATTGCTTTGGAGTTTGAGAAAAAGAAACACATAAGTCATAATTAGTGATATTTTGCTCTATAATACTTCTCAATACTATTCAGATTCAGAAAATTTTATTGTCATAAAAGGTATGTAGAATTATTTGACACAACAAAAAACAAAATGTCAGTTATAATCATCTGTTGACTCTGCTATATGTGTGTGCATGCATATGTGCATACATACATACACACACACACACACATACACACACACACACACACACACACACACACGCGCGCGCACATGAAGAGTGCTCAACCAGGAGCCGAAACTCGAGTCAGGTCAGGCCAAAGGCATGGTCCTTACTCAAATATTCCCCAAATGCTGCCTTCAAAGTTTTATATTGTAGTTAATTTTTTTTTTCTTGAATCTTGGACAAAAATCATTTTTATGATGGGAATGAAGTAGTAACTGGTTACCTGTACTTGTTTTTCCTCACTATATTTGGTCAATTATATATATATATATATATATATAAAAAAGGTAAAAAGGTAAAGGAGTCCCATAACCTATAAGGTCGTAGGGGAGCGAGGCGTCAGAGACCTCACTTCTCTAGGGCCAGCATATTGAGGGCGGCGCCCATCTCCTCTCCCTCGCTGCTTTACTTTCCCTGACCCTAAAGAGGGCAGGTACCCATTTACAGCTGGGGGAACTGGGGAAACTGTACGGAAGCCAAGGCGCGCAAACATATATATATATATATATATATATATATATATATATATATATATATATATGTGTGTGTGTGTGTGTGTGTCTATGATTCAGTGTATGTATCTTTCTCTGTTCTGCTGGAAAACTTGACTTTACACGTGTGTTAATGTTTTCTTGTTATGTTTTTTCAGCGGACGTCTACGACATGTACGCAGGCAGCATCGAGAAAAATGGCCTGGACTGCGAAGTGATGGGAGGGGGGAGGATAGAGTGGCCCTCTGCAAAGAAAATCTCCATCTATGGCTACTCACAGGTTGCCAGACAGTTTCTTTTTTCTTTGGTTGGTCGGCTGGTTGGTTGACTGGTTGGTATGTTGACTAGTTGGTTGTTTAGTTGGTTAATTGATTGGTTGGTCGGTTGGTTGTTGACCATAGGCATAGTTATCTGATGAGACTATAAACTGAGGCCCCGTGTGCGAACACACACAGAACACACAGCACACCTATACAGCAGCGCTCAGTCAAAGGGTCAGGCAGAGTGCTAAAATTAGCGCGCCCCGACCTTTTTACCCCCACACCCCTCCCATTTCTTCACCCATCCCCTTCCCCCTCCTCACAGCATCTCAAGCCTAGTAGCACGTACACATGCTCGCGCGGCAGGCTTAAGCCTAAGGCTACAGATCTGGGCTAGGCTAGGCCTACAGGAGACAAGCCCGCTGCGTGCGTGCGTGCGGCCTGCCTATCCTCTTAACACACACAGGCACTAAGCCTAGGCTAGATTGAGACAGCAAACAGACAAGATTTTGCCCAAATTTGAGCCCTTCAAAACTGATGAACACATATCCTAAATACAACAAAAGTTGATTCAGCTTAAAAACTCAAACATCAACATTACATACCTGACTTTGCCAAAGTGAAACTTAAACGATTTCAGGAGGAAAATTGCGATCAATTTACGTCACTAGCACATAAATTATCACTCTCAATACTAAACAAAGAAGAGCTATCTGGTGAGAACATCCAATCTATCTGTTATTTTCGTTTATAACGCCAACACAAAAGTGTTATACTTGTTCAAATTCACGTCTCCACAACAACAAGAGAACACTGCCCTGAATACACCTGAATGTAGCGCTGAAGAAAATGACAAACGTATCAAAAAGCACTTAGAAGTTGGAAATTAAAATCCATGTGGCCACTTTCCCCCGCTGAAACAGTGGAAAGAACGCCACGCTATCTTGATGGCGCCAAACTGGACCAGTGCATCTGGTCGGTGCCAGAGCTAAAAATAGCACATCAGGGGTCAAGTTCCAGCGTCTAAGTGCAGCAGAAAATGGGGGAAAACGACTGCCGTGAACATCTTACACACATTTTTTTTGTTTACAACATTGTATTCCTACATTGGCGTGTGTGGGTATGTGTGTGTGTGCATGCATATGCCGAGCATGTGTGTGCGCGCGCCTGGGTTTGTGTGTGGGTGATTTTTATATATCAAAAAAATTTAAGCTATCTTGGAATGTTCATAACAATTTGAAATGTATTTTTTGGTGTCTTTTGAGATGCCAGTATTATAATTGCCCTTCATGGGATGATAAAAGTGTTTTTGACTTGACACATGTTAAATCCTGTTCTGCCATTCGAAAGAGTAGGCCATCATGTGTCGGCGGGAACGGATGACAAAATTGACAAAACCACATACACTAAGCGACTGGATGTAAAAAAGCACACAAGTGCTTATTCGGATATTCCATTATCCTCTATAAAAAAAATAAATAAAAATCCCGGGTTGTCAGACTATTCTTAAAAGGTAGCTACTGCAGCAGACTGAGACTGGTGAGAAGAGAATACCTACAAACACATCGCCACAGTCACAGAAAGAGGGAAGGGAGGGGGGGGGGGGTTCTAGGCTGGAGTTTAGAGCATCAACATTGTGATCTGAAGATAACTGAAAGAACAGATCACAATCTTCTTGGAGAGGAAAGTGTTTCCCCTGGTCTTAACATTTGTACCAACTCTATTCTTGTCTCTTTACTCTTCTCTCTTTACTCTTCTCTCTCTTTCTGTCTTCTATCTTCGCTCTTCTCTTTTCTTTTCTCTTCTCTCTTTGCTCTTCTCTCTCTTCTGTCTTCGCTCTTCTCTCTTCTTCCTTTGTTTTTCTTTCTTCGCTCTTCTCTTCTCTGTCTTCGCTCTTCTCTCTCTTCTGTCTTCTGTCTTCTCTCTCTTCTCTCTTCTGTCTTCTTTCTTCGCTCTTCTCTTCTCTGTCTTCGCTCTTCTCTCTCTTCTGTCTTCTTTCTTCGCTCTTCTCTTCTCTGTCTTCGCTCTTCTCTCTCTTCTGTCTTCTTTCTTTGCTCTTCTCTCCCTTCTCTCTTCTCTGTCTTTGCTCTTCTCTCTCTTCTGTCTTCTTTCTTCGCTCTTCTCTTCTCTGTCTTCGCTCTTCTCTCTCTTCTGTCTTCCTTCTTTGCTCTTCTCTCCCTTCTCTCTTCTTTCTTTGCTCTTTCTCCCTTCTCTCTTCTCTGTCTTTGCTCTTCTCTCTCTTCTGTCTTCTTTCTTTGCTCTTCTCTCTTCTCTGTCTTCGCTCTTCTCTCTCTTCTGTCTTCCTTCTTTGCTCTTCTCTCCCTTCTCTCTTCTCTGTCTTCGCTCTTCTCTCTCTTCTGTCTTCCTTCTTTGCTCTTCTCTCCCTTCTCTCTTCTCTGTCTTCGCTCTTCTCTCTCTTCTGTCTTCTTTCTTTGCTCTTCTCTCTTCTCTGTCTTCTTTCTTCTGTCTTCTCTCTTCTGTCTCTTCTCTCGTCTGTCTTCTTTCTTCGCTCTTCTCTTCTCTGTCTTCTCTCTTCTGTATTCTTTCTTCGCTCTTCTCTTCTCTGTCTTCTCTCTTCTCTCTTCTGTATTCTTTCTTCGCTCTTCTCTCTCTTCTCTCTTCTCTGTCTTCGCTCTTCTCTCTCTTCTCTCTTCTTTCTTCGCTCTTCTGTCTTCTCTCTTTGCTCTCTTCCCTTACTGGATGGGATATGTAGTGCCTGGTCTTCTGCATCTGGAGATCAAAGTCAAGTCAAAATCTGGCTCCGGTCACATCAAAGTTGAAGTCAAGTCAAAACTCAATTTTTCATTTCCAGATGGTACGTTGAGTAAGCAACGCATTGGCTTTTTTCATCAGGCTTCCGTTTTCTTGTGTGTGTGTGTGTGTTGTTGTTGTTGTTGTCTTCAATTTAACGTCTGTTCACTCTAAGTGATATTAGACGAGGGAAATAGAAAGTGTAGTGGAAGTTAAAGAAGGGAGAAGAAAGAGTGGAAGGAGAAAAGGTTAAGAAATAGCATCAGTGTTGGTTTAAAAAAAAATAAATAAATAAATAAAAAAGCAAACCGCCCCCCCCCCCTCCCTCCCAAAAAAACCCTAGAAAAGTAATAATACTTTTAAACAGGAGCAAAATATAAACTCAACAATGTGGAAACATGAAATAACAATAATGTAACTACAATAAATATTCAAGTGGACTATGCAATAAACATCTGGCAATGGCAAAGGCTAGCTTTGAATTTTCAAATACATTTTCCAGAGACTGTTCAAAAAATGTAGGTAAAAAAGGTTTTACAATAGGGCACTCAAATATGATATGAGTATTTTATGAGTGTATGTGTGTGTGTGTGTGTGTGTGTGCGTGCGTGCGTGTGTGCGTGTCACAGGGTTACGGACCAGCGGACCACTCCATCACACAGGAAATCCTCAAGAAGAAGTATCCTCACTGCGACGTCACTTGGTCCAGCGAAGGATACTAAGGAGCTGCCGGAACATCAGCGCGTTTGGAAGATTTGAGAAACATTCCGCGTGGATGTTTTCCGCTTTATTATATTCCACATCTGTGTGTCTGTCAAGTCAAGTCAAGTCAAGTCAAATTTTTATTTCCAGATGGTACATTGAATAAGCAAGAGTGCGTGTGCCTGCCAGTATTGTAATTGCCCTTCATGGGATGATTAAAGTGTTTTTGACTTGACTTGACTTGACTTGACAAGTGTCTGTGTGTGTGTGTGTGTGTGTGTGTGTGTGTGTGTGTGTGTGTGTGTGTGTGTGTGTGTGGAGTGGGGGGGGGGGGTGATGGGTAGGGAGGGGATATTACATAGTGCAGAGGCTTGTTGCTCGTAAAATCATTTTTTCTGGGGAGAGAGAGATTGAGACAAAAAATATTGAAACTGAACTCTTAATGTGTGTGTGTGTGTACATGTGTGTGTGCGTGCGTGTGTATGTGTGTTTACACCTTATGAAGACTGGCCCAGGCCAAAAGCTGTGTCCGTTATTGACTTCATCAAAGAGCTAGGGCCTATATTAAAATGTTAATATGCTTTGTAATATCGTGTTGAGATTGTCTTCAGCCATGACAGGCTCTGAGCATAACAACCTGCACTCTTCTCTAAAGGGAAAAAAAATATTCTGAAATCGGAGTACAGCTGCCTATCAGTGAGGTACTCGCAACCTTCTCATCCAATGTGTAGTGTTCAATCTCACAGCGATTCCCAGGTGGGATGATAAGTGAGTCAGAGTGCATGTTATGAGTGACCTCCCCATTGTGTTAAGCTGGGGAACGGCCAACATCAGCATTGTGAAGGGGAGGGAGTGGTATGTTCAATTTAACATCGTCTGAAGTGGTGTGAGAAAATCTCCATATGTGGGAGGAAGGGGAAGCAGATTGCAAGAATTAGGGGGGGGGGGGGGACCGAATGCTACGCTACATATATGTTCATTCGAGCGAAGGTCCATAGAGCGGAGCTTTCCGGTTTGTCTGACGTAAGGAAGACTGGATGGTTTGGTTCACGCACCCCGTGACAGGACTGTAGGTCTGTCGCCAGATACTTCCCAGCGAGTTTGGGCCACGATTCAACGGGAGAGAGGACGACAATAAAGGAGTAAAGTGTCTTTCCCAAGGACACAACACCGAGCCGAGCGGGGATCGAACCCGCGACCTCTGGATCACGAGTTGACCGCCTAAACCACTCGACCACGGTGCCTCCCTGCTACGCTACATGACAAAGATCAAATGGGAAGACAGGATCACGAATAAAGAACTATGGAGAATGTGCAAAGTTGATGATCTGAAATCTGTAGCTAGTAGCAATAGACCGCGCTGGTTTGGGCACGTTCAACGGAAAGCAGACCAGCACATCATAAAAAGAGCAATGAACTTCGTAGTGGATGGAAAGTGACCAAAGGGAAGAGCTAGCAAAACCTGGGCTGCCTGTTTTGCAGATGATCTTATAGAAAGGGGCATAAATAAGGAGGAAGCTCAAAACAGAGAGAGATGGAGAAGGCTCATCAATGTCAAACCTCCCCTGGGAGAAACATGACAAAAAAGGAAGGAGAAGAAGTGGGGGAAATCCTGAACATTTAATGAAAGAGAAAAGAGAGAGGAAACGGGTGTAACAGTGCAATTAGCCCGCGTTGAATTTGACAGAAGTGAGGGAGTAAACAGGAAAAACAGAACTAGTGAACAGGTCATATAAAAAAAAAATGAAAAACTGGACTATGAATAAGGGACTCAGAGATTTCAAACAGAACAACTTCATGTAATATACCATTTCATGGGAAAAGTTAGCCAAGTACCGCTTCCTTGAGAGGCTTTTTTGGTTTAAAAATAAAAAAATAATAAAAAAGGATAATGTCTTTTCTGAATGAAAGAGACAGTGAATTGGTGTGAACTGTTCACCACAGGATAATATACACCTCATAAATTTTTTGTTACTGAACTTAGTTTTTTTGGACAGTGTTATTCTCAGTTGGCAAAAGGTTGAAGGGATCAATTGTATGTATGTAATATACAAAAGATTGTGAGAGTTTTATTAAATAAATGGGAGAAATAATCCTCTGTGTGAGTGTGTTTGTGTCTGTGAGAATGAGTGTGTGTGTGTGAGAATGAGTGTATGTGAGTATGTGTGTGTGTGCGCATGTGTAGAAATTGTTTGTGTATATAAATGTCAAGTCAAAGTCAAAGTCAAAACTTTTATTTTCAGATGGTACAGTGGATGTGTGTGTGTATTTTTTATATGTGAGTGTGTGTGTGCGCATGTGTAGAAATGTTTTGTGTTTGTGTATATATATATATATATATGAGTGTGTGTGTGAGAGAGAGAGAGAGCACAGGTGTGAATAAACTTGCAGTGTGTAAACACTTGACCAGAGAGGCTTTCACTAGTATGTTTGATGGTCAGATGTTTGATGGTCAGTTGATTGTCTGTCAGTGGATTCTGTCTCTCTCTCTCTGTCTATCTGCAGGCACTGCTCCTGCCTAGAAAGTAAGTTGCATCACTTGCATTCAACAGCTATTTCACTGCCTATTTTCCAATTTCTATGTCTTTTAGCACATATTTCTTCTCCAGGCAAATTCAACGGCTATTAAACTGCCTATTTTCCCATTTCTATTTTTTAGCACATAATTATTTCTTCTCCAGGCAAATTCAACGGCTATTTAACTGCCTATTTTCCCATTTCTATTTGTTAGCACATATTTCTTCTCCAGGCAAATTCAACGGCTATTTAACTGCCTATTTTCCCATTTCTATTTTTTAGCACATATTTCTTCTCCAGGCAAATTCAACGGCTATTTAACTGCCTATTTTCCAATTTCTATGTCTTTTAGCACATATTTCTTCTCCAGGCAAATTCAACGGCTATTTCACTGCCTATTTTCCAATTTCTATGTCTTTTAGCACATAATTTATTTCTTCTCCAGGCAAATTCAACGGCTATTTGTCTTCTTCCTTTTTTTTCTGTCATAAATACATTTTATTGGTTGATTACTTGCTTAAATGACTGGTTGATTCATTTACCTATTTTGACTGAGGGCTGGGTAGGGGGAAAAAAAGGCACCGTTGTGCTTATTCTTTTCCCTCAATAAAAACGTTAATTGTTCATTGTTCTCTCTCTCCCCCCCCCCCCCCCCCCATCCACCTGCTTCAAATAAAGATTTTGCCTTTGTTTGATCTTGCATTGTCTTGCCCTTGCTTGCCCCCCTCCCCCCTACTCTCTCTCTCTCTCTCTCTCTCTTTCTCGCTCTCCTCGAAAGAACATCTTCCACACATGTTAAGTCTGTTCTGCTTTCCGGAAGAGTAGGCCACTGTGTGCCGGTGGGAACAGATGACAAAATGTACAAAACCGCATGCACATCAGACAGTTAGTACTAGATGTAAAAAAAAAAAAATTTTAAGCACACGAGTGCTTATTCCATTATCTTCAAAATAGAAGAACAGATAAAACAAATGACGGATTGATAAAGTATCAGTAAATTAAATAAAACCTAAGCTGAGGTCCTGTTCCGCTTTTCGTAAGAGCAGGCCATTGTGTGCCAGTGGGAACGGATGACAAAAGTTACAAAACCGCATACACGGGGACTGGATGTAAAAAAAGCACATAAGTGCTTATTCCATTATCCTTGATATAAAAGAATAAATAAATTAAATAAATGAAGTCCTGTCATTTTCATTGATAAATAAAGATGTAAACGTAATCTTTTATCCATCACTACTTTTTCCTGACTGCATCCCAGCGTGTGTACATAATATACATTGTTCATGATATACATTGTTTATATCATTTATATATAAACAGGGAGAGCGCGTCCCACAAGAGAAGGGCCACCCATATAAATATATATATAGAGAGAGAGAGAGATATAGGTAGATAGATAGATAGTGATATATATTACAGGGGGTTTATTTGTTTGTTGGGGTGGGGTTTTTTTGGTTGTTTTTTTTTTTTTTGTGGGGGGAGGGCGGATTATTCGGTTGTCCCCTCTCCCCTTGTTGCTGTTGCTGCTTTTACTTTGCTCTTGGTTTCTTTGCTATTTTTTGTTGTTCTTTCTGTGTTTTTTGTTTTGCTTTCTATTATTATTTGTTGTTGCTTTCTCTCTCTCTCTCTCCTCTCTCTCTCTCTCTCTCTCTCTCTTTTTCCGTGTTTTCTTGAGGGTTTTTGCGTTTGAATATTTTTCCCCCCTTTACTGTGTGAGTGTATTGGAATTGGTTTTATTTTATTTTGTTATCATCTACGCACACGTTAAATCCTGTTTCGCTTTTTGAAAGAGTGGGCCATTGTGTGCCGGTGGGAGCGTATGACAGGATTTGCAGAGCCGCATACACACGGGGACTGGATGTAAAAAAGCACATGAGTGCTTATTCCATTATCCTCGATATAAAAAAAAGTAACCTGAGCGCTTTGATTTGTTGCTTTACAAGAGTCAGCGCTATATAAATTCCATACATTATTATTATTATTATTATTATTATATATAGTGATATATCTATTGATATATATGTATATAAGCGTTTTATTTAGTCAGTTTCGTGACATTTTACAGGAAACTAGAGAGAGAGAGACAATGACAAATTCTTTTTTATTTCGAGGATAATGAATAAGCACTCATGTGCTTTTTTACATCCAGTCCCCGCCCGTAGGGATACATCTTAATAACCCAACACTTATACAGTCTCACAGTAGAAACATGGGGAAATAACCCTTTTCAAAACAGCCCCCCCAACAACCCCCCCCCCCCCCCCTCATAGCAAACAAATAAAAGAAAACCCTAAAAACACCCCCCACCCCCAAAAAACCCCACAACCAAACCAAACAAAAGAGAAGAAAAACCAAACCAACAAAAGAAGAAAACAAGAGAAAAAGAAACAACAACAAAACCAAGAAAAATAACATCCAAACTTAATAAGTCATAAGGATAAACATCTACACATTGTCAAATGGTACATATACTTGTTACACATAACAATAAGAGAGAGAGAGAGGGGGGGGGGGGAGAGACAGACAGACAGAGAGACAGAGAGTAGTGTTTGTTTGGCCTATCTCTTACCTTTAAAATGAGAACATTATCAACCTAATCATCTTCTTCTTCTTCTTATTCTTCTTCTTCTTCTCCTTCTGTTCTTTTTGTAAAGTAGAACCTGGTTCAGTTCTCAACTTCTACAACAACTTCTCTTCTGACGTTATTGGCTGAACGTTACCGTGAGCCATCGGGGACACCACACCTTCTCCTTTTTCACAGACAAAAAGGGGACACAACAATGTTGCATTTTTCTCTCCCACCTTCCCTGCCACCCCCAACCCCACACTTCCTCTCCTTTGGAATGATCTGGTGATTGTTTCTTTTTTTTCTTTTCTTGTGAAACAATCTCCTGATTTTTGTTTTTGTTTTGAATCGCTGTTAAATTATCTTCTCCTGCCTCTGTGTTCTCAGATCTCTTGTGAAACCATTTCCTAGATCGTTTTTCCCTGTGAAACAAGTTTGGCGGCTCATTTTCCCAGTGAAACAAGTTTCCTGTTTGTTTTCCCTGTGAAACAATTTCCTTTTTCCCCTGTGAAACAATTTCCCATTTCATTTTCCCCGTAAAACAATTTCCCATTTCATGTTCCCTGTGAATCAGTTTTCCCCGTTTGTTGTTTCCTGTGAAACAAGCTCCCAGTTAACTTTTTCATTTCCCTGTGAAACGACCTTCCATTACTTCACTTTTCCCTTGTGAAGCAGTCTGCCAACTATTCCCAGTGACTCCATTTCCCCCTTGTGAAACCATCTTCCCTTTTTCTTCATTTCTCGCTATGGAGCCTTTTTCCTTTTTTTCCCATTTTCCCTGTGAAACCACCTTCCTTTTGTCATTTTCCCCAATGAAAATATCTTTCCTTTCCATTTTTCCTGGGAAAAACTCTTCCTCTTTTTAATTTTCTCCTATGAAATTATCTTCCTTTTATCATTTTCCCTTGTGAAACATTTGTCTTTTTTTCCCTTTTCCTTCAAAAAATTTCTTCCTCTCTTTTTTGCCCCTTTTTGTTTAGTTCTCCCTGTGAAACTATCTTCCTTTTTATCATCTTCCCCTGTGAAACTATCTTCCTTTTTATCACTTTCTCATGTGAAACAATCTTCCTGTTTTTTATTTTCCCCTATGAAACAGTTGTCATTATGAAGAACAACAACAACAACAACAATAAAGAAGAAGAAGAACAACAACAACAACAACAATTAAGAAGAAGAATGAGAACAACAACAACAACAACAATTATTAAGAAGAAGAAAACCAACAACAATTGTGAAGAACAACAACAACAACAACAACAATTGCGAAGAAGAAGAATGAGAACAACAACAACAATTAAGAAGGAAAAAAAACAACAATTGTGAAGAAGAAGAACAACCACAACAACAATTGCGAAGAAGGAGAACAACAACAATTAAGAAGAAGAAACAACAACAATTAAGAAGAACAACAACAATTAAGAAGAAGAAAAACAACAACAACTAGAAGAACAAGAAGAAAAAGAACAACAACAATAAAAAGTATTACAGGAAGATAAAAGATAGATCAGAAAGAAGGAGAAGAAAGGAGACAAACAGGGGAGCGGGGATGAGGTGGGGGTGCAAAACAAGATGAAAGAGATGGGGGGAAAAGATTATTAGAAAAACGAAGACGAAAAAAAGAAGATGAAAAGAAAAGAAGAAGAGACAGAACAGAACAGAACAAAACGAAAGACAGTCAAAAAGAAAGAAAGAAAAGAAGGAAAGAAAAGAACAGAAGAAAGAAAGAAACAAAGAAAGACACAGAAGTTTCGTGGGGTTATTTTTTCTTTTAAAAAAACAGCAAAAATAGACAGAAAGATATACAAAAAATATATATATAAAAAACTTTCTACACCAACAGACTAGCGGAAATACCAAGATGGCGTGCGGCCTTTTAGAGACCCCCCCCCCCCCCCCCCCCCCCCCCTGAGGATCAAAAGCGGGTGTAATCTTTCTGATGAGTTTCTGCTCACTGCCACCCTCCTCCTCCCCTAACCCCCCTCCCCCCCCCCCCCCCCCCCCCCATCCCTTTCCTTTCTTTTGCCAGAATTCCAGTACCTACTCTCTTCCTCCTCCCCACCCCCCACCCCCACCCCTCCCCGAACAGATGCTTAAGTGATTAGGTGCATTGTTATGAGCGTTTAGAATCGATTTAGTGTAGGATGGCGGAAGTGGGAAGGGGGGGGGGAGGGGGGTAGAGGTGAAATAGGGTGGGGGTGAGGTGGGGTTTGGGGTGGAGGGTTGGTGGGGGGATAGTGTGCTGATTTCCCCCTTTCATACAGGTTCGTTTAATCATCTTCTGTTTTGCAGAGGGACAAATGGCTTTGACAGACTGCTTCTGTGTGTGTGTGTGTGTGTGTGTGTTAGTGTGTGTCTCTGTGTGTGGGTGGGTGGGTGGGTGTATGTGTTTGTGTGCGCGTGCGTGTATGTGTTTGATTTCCTTGTCTGTCTGTCTGTCTCTCTCTCTAATTCTCTGTCTCTCTCTCTCTCGCTAGTTCTCTGTCTCCCTATAACTGTCTCTGTCTCTCTTTCTGTCTCTCACTGTCTCTGTCTCTGTCTCAATCTCTGCCTCTCTCTCTGTCTCTCTCTCTGTCTCTCTCTCTCCCTCTCTCTCTCGATATAAATATATATATATATATATATATATTAATATATATATATATATATATATATATATATATATATATATATATATATTATATATATATATATATTCAGCCTGAGGAAGCTTCAGAGGGAAGCGAAAATTTGCTGAAAAAATAAAAGGAGAAATGAAGCTGAACACAGTTGTGTTTTTATTTACATTTTAATATATATATATATATATATGTATATATATATATATATATATATATATATATATATATATATATATATGCCTCAGTCTCTTTGACTAAGCCTTTTCTGTATCTTTCTCTCCGCCTTTCTATCTCTGTCTGTCTGTCCGCTTGTCTGTCTGCCTCTCTCTCTCTCTCCTCTCACTCTCTCTTTCTCCTTCTTTCTTTCCCCCCCCCCCCCCCCCCCCCATCCCCCCCTCTCCCCTCTTCCTCCTCCATCTCCTCCTCCTCCTCCTCTTCCTCCTCCTTCTCCAACTCTTTCAGAAGATCTGAACAAAGTCTATAGCACACGAACAAAAGAACTGGAAAGAATTCCTAACAAAACGAAGAAACCTAATGTCAATGGAGACAGAATGATGTGATACACTCCGCCACAAGAAAACGGATACTTTGGACATTTTCTTTTTTGTCAATTGCAACTTTCAGCCTTTGAAAAGAAATGGCATGAAGTGTACAGTAGTATAAATTATTGCAACTTGTTGGACACAAACAATTCAAGGGGGGAAAAAAACCCTCTCAAATTATATCTGATCAGGTGTGTGTGTGTGTGTGTGTGTGTGTGTGTGTGTGTGTGTGTGTCTGTCTGTCTGTCTGTCTGTCTGTCTGTCTGTCTGTTTGTATGTATTATGTAGGAATGTCGGTATGTTTGTACGTATGTGTGTCTGTATATCTGTGTGTCTATATGTGTGTGTGTGTCTGTGTTGTTGTTCTTTCGATTTAACGTCTTTTCACTGTATAGACGATGTGTGTGTCTGTGTACGTGAATTGGTGTCTGTGAGTCTGTATGTATGTATGTATGCCTGTGTCTGTATGTTTGTGTGTCTGTGTCTATGAATTGGGGTGTGTGTGAGTGTGAGTGTGCGTTCACGTGCGCGCGCGCGCGTACGTCTGTGTATGTGTGTGTGTATGTGTGTGTGTACTTGTGTACTCATACAAGCTTATGCTTGTACACCAGTTTGCATGTTCAGATGAGACTATAAACCGAGTCCCCTTGTTCGAACGCACGCAGAACATCTTGCGCACACGTTAAATCCTGTTCCGCTTTTCGGAAGAGTAGGCCATTGTGTGCCGGTGGAAACAGATGACAAAATTTACACAACCGCATACATACGGGGACTGGATGTAAAAAAGCACGTGCGTGCTTATTCCATTATCCTCGATATAAAAGAATAAATGAATAAATAAATAAATAAATAAATAAAGTAGATGTGTGTCTGTATGTGTCCTTGCTTTTCATAGACACACACAAGCATAGACACACACAGGCATAGACACACACAGGCATAGACACACACAGGCATAGACACACACAGCATAGACACACACAGGCATAGACACCAGGCATAGACACACACAGCATAGACACACCAGGCATAGACACACACAGGCATAGACACACACAGACATAGACACACACAGGCATAGACACATACACAGGCATAGACACACACAGGCATAGACAACAGCATAGATACAGGCATAGACACACACAGGCATAGACACATACACAGGCATAGACACAGGGATAGATACAGGCATAGACACACACAGGCATAGACACACACACAGGCATAAACACACACAGGCATAGACACACACACAGGCATAGACATACACAGGCATAGACATAGACAGGTATAGACACACAGGCATAGACACACAGGCATAGACACACACACAGGCATAGACACAGGCATAGACACACACACAGGCATAGACACACACAGGCATAGACACAGGCATAGAAACAGCATAGACACACACAGGCATAGACACACACAGGCATAGAACAGCATAGACACACAGGCATAGAACAACCTCGGACACATGGTGACCAAGGATGACAGCAGCATAGATACACACAGGCAAAACACACACAGCATAACAAAACTGTTGATATGATAATGGCATAGACAAAAGACATAGATTACATTAGCTCGGACATGGGTGACAGGCAGCAAGACTCATCTCCCCCACCCCCTCCCTCCTCCACCCCACACACTCATCCAACTACACACCCACTCTTTTTGTGATTATTGATTGATGATGTGATGATGATGATGATGATGATGATGTGTTGGACATGTGGTGTGTCTCTGTGTGTTGTGCTGTCTGTCTGTCTCTCTCTTCTCTCTTGTCTCTCTCTCTCTGTCTCTCTCTGTCTCTCTCTCACTGTCTCTCTCTTACTTGTCTCTCTCTGTCTCTCTCCTCTCTCTCTCTCTGTTTCTCTGTCTCTCCTTCTCTCTGCTCTTTCTCTTCTCTGTCTCTCTCTCTCTGTCTTTCCTCTGTCTCTGCTCTGTCTCTTCTTCTCTCTCTGTCTCTCTCTGTCTCTCTCTCTTTGTTGTATCTCTGTTTTGTCTTCATTAGCTTTCTCTCCTGTACAATGATTTTGCATTGTATCTATTACGCATGGTATGGTGTGGTATGGTATACCACACCATAAAGTCCTTCGGATGACACTATAAACCAAGGCTCCGTGTTCGAACGCATGCAGAACATCTTGCGCACACGTTAAATCCTGTTCCGCTTTTCGGAAGAGTAAGCCATTGCGTGCCTGTGGAAACAGATGACAAAATTTACAAAACCGCATACACACGGGGACTGCATGTAAAAAAGCACATGAGTGCTTATTCCATTATCCTTGATATGAAAGAATAAATAAATAAATAAATAAAAAATAGTGTGGTGTGGTATGGTATGGTATGGTATGGTATGGTATGGTATGGTATGGTATGGTATGGTATGGTATGGTATGGTGTGGTGTGGTATGGTGTGTGGTATGGGTTATGGTGGGGTGGGGTGTGGTATGGTATGGTAATGGTATGGTATGGTGTGGTGTGGTGTGGTATGGAATGATATGGTATGGTATGGTATGGAATGGTATGGTATGGTATGGTATGGTATGGTATGGTATGGTATGGTATGGTATGGTATGGATTGGTATGGCATGGTATGGTATGGAATGTTATGGTATGGTATGGTATGGTATGGTATGGTATGGTATGGAATGGAATGGTATGGTACGGTATGGTATGGTATGGTGTGGAATGTTATAATAATAATAATAAATGGAACTTATATAGCGCTATATCTTGCAAAGACAAATCAAAGCGCATGCATTCAACCTAATCTTACACAGTCATGCAATCAATTATAAATAATCAATAGTTTAAACAAACAGATATTTACAAACATGGTACGCTGCAGACAAAATCTATTCAATAAAATGTAAATATTCAAATGTTTTTCAAAAGCACACACAGACACTCACACAGGTCGTATACTTTAGCAGGGTGATAGGGCATGGGTTAGTAGAGGTGGGATAGTTCTGATATGAAACAGGAGGGGGGGGGGGGGGGGGAATCTTAGGTTTGAAATAAATATGTCTTGAGGCTGGATTTAAAAGTGTCATAACTAGATTTCTGGCGAAGAGAGAGAGGGAGCTCATTCCAGGTTGATGGACCCGAAGTAGAGAAAGAGCGGCGGCCAACCGTGGATTGGTTGAATCTTGGTATTCGTAGGCGCAAGGTATCTGCAGTAGAGCGGAGGGAACGTGAAGGAGTGTACAGGTTAAGACATTCCCAGAGGTAGGAGGGTGCAGTTTTGTAGAGACATTTGTAACAGAGGGTACTGATCTTATAATTTACTCTCTGTGGCACAGGCAGCCAGTGGAGAGATTGCAAGAGAGGGGTAATGTGCTCCGATTTTTTCTTTCTGAGAACTAGTCGAGCTGCAGAGTTTTGTATACGTTGAAGGGAGTGGATAGATGATACTGGAAGACCAGACAAAAGAGAATTGCAATAGTCCAGACGTGAAAGAATGAGAGAAGTGACAAGTTTGGCTGTTGCATCGGTGGACAGGTACTTTCGAATAGCACTAATACGCCGTAATTGATAGTAGCACGATTGACAGGTCTGGGTGATGAATTTTTTCATAGAGAGTGTGTTGTCGATAGCGACACCTAGATACTTCACAGCAGTAGATAGAGGGACTGATGTATTCCCGAGTTCTATTGAAGCTGTTGTAATGGAAGAGAGTTTGTGTTTGGTCCCTACAAGCATGGCTTCGGTTTTATCTGCATTTAGCTGTAATTTGTTCTGTGTCATCCAGTTTTGAATATCTTCAAAGCAGCGGGCCATATTTGTCAGGAGAGAAGGCAGATTTTCAGGAGTAAGACTGCTTTGAATCTGAGAGTCATCTGCGTAAAAATGATGGTTGATTTGATGACGGTTTATTATATGTGACAGTGGGCAGTGTAAAGAGTGAACAGAACAGGGCCTAGAACTGATCCCTGTGGGACTCCGCATTCCAGTTTGGCAGGTATTAATTGAATCTTGTTTACTGCAACTGTCTGGAATCGGTCAGTAAGGTATGAATTAAACCAGGTGAGGGCTGTGCCAGTAACACCGAACGTTTTTTGAAGACGGGAGAGAAGAATTGAGTGGTCTATAGTATCAAAGGCTGCTGATAATTCGAGTAGAGTGAGAAGAGAGATTTTCCCTGAGTCAGAAGCGAGTAGAAGCGTGTTTAAAGTATGTACTAGGGTGGTTTCAGTGCTGTGGTTGACGCGATAGGCAGACTGAAACTCAGGAAGAAGATTGTTGGAGATGGTATGGTATGGTACGGTATGGAATACTATGCTATGCTATACTATGCTATGTTATGCTATACTATGCTATGCTAAGATAGGGAAGATTAGTGTAGGCTCTGTCCAGACAACCCAGCCTCCCCCCCCCCCCCCACCCCTTGCTCCCTCCCACCCCCCCCCCCCCCCCCCCCACCCCTCACCCCTCCCCCCCTCCCTCTCATCCCGCTGGTTCCCCCCATTCCCTCCGCACAGGGACCCCCCCACTTCAGCACAGCACACTGGCCTGCAGGAGACAGACAGGTCCTGGTGAAGTGTCCAGTGGGGACCCATCACGCTGACCACAACAACCACTACAAGGCACACCCTGAAGTGAAAAGGCCTGTTTTGCTGTATGCGGGGTAGGGGTAGGGATGGGTAGGGAGGGGACTGATTTTTCTGGACCTCAGGAGTTTGTCCCCCTTGCCAAACTGAGGTGTGGACAACTTTTGGGAAGTTGGCTCTTCGGCTACACTCCGGCTTTAGATGTTGCCAGGGTGTTTTTTTGTTTTTTATTCTGTTTGTCTATTTCATTCTTACGTTGATGCTGCACGTACTAATGCATTCGCAGATATACTAAAAACAACTTTTTTTTCGGTGAAAGATTAAACCCTTGACTCAAAACTCGAATGAATGTGCACAAGTTTAGTAGGTTCATTTCTTTATTTTAGTGGGTTTTTTTTTTAAACAAACACTGTAGGCTACCCCCTCGGTCTTTTGTCGTCTGCTAGCTTCCTAACCACAATATGCATGCGCGGGGTCAACGCTATAGGAACACAAGCAATCCTCATTTGATGATCATTTCCAACTTTCTTTCTCGTGACTACCTGGTCTTGCTTCCTCTGTGTCCTCAATCCCCCAAAACAAGTACACAGTGCAATTTTTCAAACTTCAACACATATGTGAAAATAAGCCCCCAAATATCTCTGAGTAGCACTCTATCTATACAAGACTACTTGATCCGAAGGTTAGAGGTGGAGTGTAGCCTTCTGCTGTGCCAGGAAAGAAGGAGAAGGGGGGGGGGAGGGAGGAAGAGGTGGGTGGGGAGCTGGGGGGGGGGAGGCAGTTTTGAGGGAGAGGGGACAGAGTGAGAAACAATCTCCATTCATACTCTTCCCCTTTCCTCTTCAAACCAAACTTTTTATTGTTTTGGTTTTGGGGATGTTTTTGTTGTTGGTTGTGGGAATTTCTTTTTTAACAGGGAAGGGGGAGCTAAGGAGAGAGACAGTGTTGGAGAGACAGAGACAGAAGGAATGAGATGAGAGAAGACAAGAAAAGACCGGGTGTTTGCTTGTTCGCCACGAAGATCTGTGCGGAGCAAACCGAGTTGAGGACACATAGAACACGTTCTGCTCCAGATCTCCATCAGCGGACAACAGTTTCAAACACGCAACGAATTCACAAAGTCTACACAATCCATCCTTCATCTAGCGTGGTGTGGTGTGGAGTCTTATTGTTATTATCGTTTTTGTTTTTGGCCGCTGTCGCTATCATTGTCGCTGCCACTGTTGTTGCTTTCTTCTTCTTGTTCTTGTTGTTCTTGTTCTTCGGAATTCTTCACTTTCTCTTCTTCTTTTCTTTTCTTCTTCGCAATCCTTCTTCTTCGCAATTCTTCTTCTTCTTCGCAATTCTTCTTCGCAATTCTTCTTCGCAATTCTCCTTTTCATTCTTCTTCTTTGCATTCTTTGCATTCTTCTTCTTTTTACTACTACTACTACTACCACTACTACTACTACTACTACTACTACTACTACTCTACTACTACTACTTCTTCTTCTTCTTCTTCTTCTCCTCCTCCTCCTTCTTCTTCTTCTTCCCCTGCTACTGCTGCTATTACTGTCCTTGCTATTTCTGTTGTTATCGTTTTATTAATAACAGGTGGGGGGTTTTCTGTTTCCTGTTTTTTTATTTTGAGCACGCGCCGTGTGACAATTCCTGTTGCACTAATTTACACTCTGCTTGTTTAATAAAAGACAAGAATAAAAACATTTTTGTGTAAAACAAACTTAACCACTGCACCCCCCCCCCCCCCCCCCCCCCCCCCCCATCCCCCACCCACCCTCACCCCTCCTAAGCAAAAAGCACCTAAAAATAAAAAAAAGAACAAAAATTACCACACACACACACAAACACAAAAGCACACGCAGTCACCACACGCACAACTGGGGCTGTTTCCCGTTACCACGGAGACAAGAAGACAGCACAAACAACGCCATTTGCTTTTTGCGCCTGATCAATGGCGATGGGCAGGGAAAGACAACTCTTGTGCAAGAACGACAACTCTGGGCCGAACCAACCGATTGGCGAAGTGAGAGAAATACCTTGGTCACGACAGCGGGAGGGGAAAATTGTACACAGAATGTTGCTGAAACAAATACAGTCCAGAAAAGAGAGAAGAAGAGAAGGAATACAAAGAAAGAAAAAAGAAAGAAAGAAAGAAAAAGAAAGAAAGAAAGAAAGAGAAAGAAAGAAGAAAGAAAGAAAGGAAGAAAGAAAGGAAGGAAGGAAGGAAAAAAGAAAGAAAGGAAGGAAGGAAGGAAGACAGATGCAGACAGACAGAAAGAAAGGAAGGAAGGAAGGAAGAACGAAAGAAAGAAAGAAAGAAAGAAAAAGAAAGAAAGAAAGAAAGAAAGTAAGGAGATAGAAACAAAGGTATAAAGTAATGATAAAGAAGAGACGGAGTAGAAAGAAAAAAGAAAGAAAGAAAGAAAGATTAACGAGACAGAAAAAAGATACAAAGTAATAATAAAGACGAGAAGGAGAGGGAAAAGAAACACAGACAGACAGAAAGACAGAAAGACAGACAGACAGACAGAAAGAAGAAAGAAAGAAAGACAAACAGGGCAGACAGTAAGTATTAATGATAATAATAATCATCATCATCATATGATGATGACGATGACGATGACGACGACAACGACGACGACGACGACGATGATGATGATGATGATGATGATGATGATGATGATGATGCAGTTCTAGACAGTGCAGCGCCTGCGTCACATGCGCACACATCAAAAATCGCACACACACACACACACACACACACACACACACACACACACACACACACACACACACATACACACCTACCCAAGAATGAGACACAAAGAGAAACGATGTGAGTAGGGGCCTGTTTCAGCCCAGTCCTGCTGCCCCAACTTTTACACAGTTACAGACCCCAAGGCAACAAGACACTGGTCTACCATTTGCATACACACTTTACTCATATCTTTGATATGGGTGGCGCCGTTCTTGTGGCGACGTCACAGTCCGGAAGAGGGCACCCTGGCTTGTAAAGAGTTAATCTGCTGGAAGAAAAGTATGTGCTTTGATTTGTCTTTGCAAGATATAGCGATATATAAGTTCCATTTATTATTATTATTATTATTTATTATTATTTAGAAAAGGTAGCACAGTGTAACGCAACAATACCTATTTCCATGACATTTTTCAATGGATATACTAGTACATTGAAATGTTTGTTACCATTGGAATTCTTTTTCGTAATGGAATTTCTTACGGAGGTTTTTAAAATTCTTTTTCGTAACCTGAGGAAGATGAAAATCATTAAGCAGAATGGCTGGCATCCTCAGAATAGCCTGGTTTTGTTAATCTTAAGAACTGAACTGATTTAGATAGTGTACCATTGAGTGGTGCTGTTTTCGTTTGGTTTTGGTTGTTTTTTGTTTTGTTTTTGTTGTTTTGTTTAGATTGATGGTGCTGGGATTTTTGCAGCGATTTAGTGTTGGCTTTAAACTTGGAGTGACAGTTACTGGAGCCAGTGAAGCTGACTGAGGTGACAGACAGCCCTGACAAGGCTTTAGTAGTGGGTAGGGCTGTAACGAAATGAAGCAGACTTCATCAACCAATGAAGTAGTAGTAGTAGTAGTAGTAGTAGTAGTAGTAGTAGTAGTAGTAGGAGGAGGAGGAGAGGAGGAGGAGGAGGGAGGAGGAGAGGGGGAGGAGGAGGAGGAGGAGGAGTAGTAGTAGTAGTAGTAGTAGGAGGAGGAGGAGGAGGAGGAGGAGGAGGAGGAGGAGGAGGAGGAGGAGGAGGAGCAGCAGCAGCAGCAGCAGCAGCAGCAGCTAGCAGCACAGCACGCAGCAGCAGCAGCAGCAGCAGCAGCAGCAGCAGCAGCAGCAGCAGCAGCAGCAGCAGCAGTAGTAGTAGTAGTAGCAGCTCAGTGGTCGGAGCACTCGCTTTCCCTCAGCTACGGTTAAGCGGCATCGAGCGTGGTTACCACTTGGATGGGTGACCGTTTGCGCATCTTGGCTTCAGTACATCAGTACAGTCCCCCAGTTCACCCAGCTGTCAAGGGGTACCTACCCTCTTTAAGGTCAGGGAAGGTAAAGCAGCGAGGGAGAGGAGATGGGCACCGCCCTCAATATCCTGGCCCCTAGAGAAGCTGAGGTCTCTGACGCCTCACTCCCCTACGACCACATAAGTTATAGGGCACCTTCATCTTTACCTTTTACATAAAGCAATACATTTGTAGTAGTAGTAGTAGTAGCAGCAGCAGCAGCAGCAGCAGCAGTAGCAGCAGCAGTAGTAAGAGTAGCAGCAACAGCAGCAGAAGCAGCAGCAGCAGTAGTAGCAGCAATAGCAGCAGCAGCAGTAGTAAGAGTAGCAGCAACAGCACCAGCAACAGCAGCAGCAGCATTCACAGCTGGGTGAACCGGGAGACTGTACTGAAGCCAAGGCTCACAAACGGTCACCCATCCCAGTGGTAACCACGCTCGATGCTGCGTAACTTGGCTGGGGGAAAGCGAATGCTCCACCATTTATTACAATAGCTAAACTTTTTTTTTTGCTGCCTCATCTTCTGTGACGATTCTGCCTCCCTGTTCCCACGCCGCTCATGTCAATCTCCCCGCCACAGCCATACCCAGATTTGTCATGTCTCATCCCCAGGGTCAGAAGTCCACAGGGAGCCCATCAATATCAGGCCGCCGTGAGACCACCAGGCAGAGGGGCCCTGCATTGCTGCTGGGTCACTTTAGTGGTGTTCAGTGGTGCCTGTTCTGAGCTAACATACGCAAGACACCACCTGCTAAGCCCCCTACTAACGACAGTATTAGCTTAGTCGCGGAGCCAGACTGAGTGAGTTGCCCACCTGAGATGGCAACCACCACAACGTCCCTCCCACGACTGTCCCCCCTAAACCTCCGACCCAAAAGGCTTTGACACAAACTCACCACAGGCACAGAAGTGTATAGGCAAACCGAATCTGAGGTCACCATGAGACCAGAGCAACTGGGACCACCGATTAGAGACATTTTTCTTTTTTTGCATGATCAATGACAATGAGGATGACGCAATGATGCTGCTGTGGAAGTGCATGTGCTTTGAGACTACGTGGCAGGGTTGTACTGTACGCTTACTATCAAAATATATCCCGGCGTCAACCGGGCCCGAGAGATACAGACACCTGCAGTGTTGGTCAGGTAATTTGAAACAACACTCTCAAACTCGCATCCGTTAAGTGGATGAAGCTCGACTGTGTGGTCCCAGTCTTCCCACTGAGCCCACAGCACACTCACTCTGGGTAGGAGCCGGCCAGAATCCCCTAAATCCCTATTCCTCTCATGGGATTCGGACCCGCGACCTTCCAATCTGTAACCCAAGGCGCTAACCACTGTACCATGGCGGCTAGTCAGAACTAATTGTTCAATATACTTCGGGAGTTATTTTCCCACAAAATCTTTTTTCTGTGCTTAACTCTTCCATTGCAATTAGTATAAATAAATTTTCTTATATGACCTCAGTTTTACCATGTAGTCACTATCTTTCCTCACACAATATCAGCTTCATCACGCAGTATCAGCTTATCACGCGATGTCAGCTTCGTCACGCAATATCAGCTTTATCACGCAATATCAGCTTTATCACGCAATATCCGCTTTATCACGCATTATCATTTATTTTATTTATTTTATTTATTCTTTTATATCGATGATAATGGAATAAGCGCTCATGTGCTTTTTTTTCATCCGGTCCCCGTGTGCATGCGGTTGTGTAAATTTTGTCATCTGTTTCCACCGGCACACAATGGCATACTCTTCCGAAAAGCGGAACAGGATTTAACGTGTGCGCAAGATGTTCTCCATGTGTTCGAACACGGGGCCTGGGTTTATAGTCTCATCCGAAGGATCAGCTTTATCATGCATGCAATTATCTTCCATTGTACATAGTCAGTTTTGTCCAGACAGAAATCGTTTGAGAGATCAAAATTGTCTTGAGGGTAGTACCTCTTTTCTCACAAAGTGTGGCTCGTGTGTCAGTGACATTTCCTGATCTTCTTTGTTTTGCGTTAGTTTTATTGCTGTGATTTTATTGTTGTTTTTAGTTTGATTTTGCATAGACACAATTTCTTTTTATCGTTGTTAATCCCATTCAGCATCACAATTTTTTCGTGCATGGATCAAATTTCTCCTTTGTTTTGGTTTCTCTCTGTCTCTGCTCTATCTGTTCTGTCTGTCTGTTTCTGTCTGTTTTTTTCTCACTCTTCTCTTCTCTTCTTTTAATAATATATATTATAATTTCGATATAATAAAATTATCCCCAGGTATTATATATATCTCTCCCGGTGGAGCAGCCCGATTTCCGCGAGATCTCGTACTTTGTTGTTTTTAATTAATATTTATATATATATATATATATATATATATATATATATATTATATATATATATAATATATATATATATTAGTCTCCCTGTACCCTGTCTCCATCTCTGTGACTCTATCTGTTCTCTCTCCCTCATCATCCCTTCATTCACTCTTCTCTCTCTCTATCTATGTTCTTTATCTTTTGTTCTATCATCTCTATTCTGTCTGCTCTCTGTCCTTCTCTCTCTCTGTCTGTCTCTCTCTCCTTCTCTCTCTCTCTTCTCTCTCTCTCTCTCTCTCTCCTTCTTCTATCTTCTTCTCTCTCTCTTCTGTCTCTTCGTCTTCTCTCTCCTCTCTCTCGTCTCTCTCTCTCCTTCTCTCTCTCTCTCTCTCTCTCTCCTTTCTCTTCTCTCTCTCTCTCCTCTCTCTCTCTCTCTCTCTCTCTCTCTCTCTCTCTTGTCTGTCTGTCTCTCTCTCCTTCCTCTCCCTCTTTCTTCTCTGTCTGTCTGTCTGTCTTCTGTCTCTCTCTCTTCTTTCTCACTCTCTTCTCTCCCTCTTCTCTCTTCTCGTCTCTCTCACTCTTCTCTCTCTCTCTCTCTCTCTCCTCTCTCTCTCTCTCTCTCTTTCTCTCTGAATTCATAATTCATTAATTCATTTATTCTCTCCTCGCTTCTTCTCCTAATCCATGTAACGTTGTCCATGGTTTTGCTGTGCTAGACTGACATGATCAATAAACTTTTTTTAGCATATTATGTGATTGATTGTTTTGAAATAAACTATACATGTGGCTTCTCTCTCTCTCCAATACACACACATACACGCACACACACGCACGCACGAACAAACACACACACCAGACTACACACACACACACACACACACACACACACACACACACACACACACACACACACACATCCCCACCCCCATTCTAGCGACAAATTCATTCCATTAACAGTCTTACAAAAGCTGACAGAGCAGAAGACAGATTGAAAACGGAATTTGAGCAGAGACAAAACGGAATTTGACGCGACAGATTGAAAACGGAATTTCATGCACATCATCCATTGAACTTTACAAAAGAACCCGCGGCCCGACCAGTGCTAACGACATGGGCAGCCATAGAAACTGCAGACAAGACATTTCCTGACACCCTTCATCCATCACGGACATAAACTGACTGAGGGGGGGGGGGGGGGGGGGGGGGGGCAAGGGGCAGAGCGGTTAGAGCGCGGAGCTCTGGATCTACAGTCAGGGTTCGAGCCACTGTCGAGACAAGATGTCCAAGTTCTAGGGGATTTTTTTCCCCTGGAGTTAACATGTAACCCGCCATCCCTACCAAGGTCAAGCTACTGCATGCACTGGTCATCTCCACATACCTATATGCATGCGAATCCTGCATTCACTGAATGCAGATCTACAAAGGAGGATCCAGGCTTTGGAGATGAGATGACTCAGAAGACTCTTTGGCATTTCGTACACGGACCACATCACCAACGAAGAAGTCCTACAAACCATCACCCAACAAGAAAAGCACTACGAAGATCTGCTGACTACAGTCAAGAAAAGGAAGCTCAGATGGTATGGAATGGGACAAGGTCAGATGGGCTCTCCAAGACCATACTGCAAGGAACAGTGCAGGGGAATGACAATGACAATGATAAATAATTTTATTTCGAGGATAATGAATGGACAGAAGGCGAGGCAGGCCGAAGAAGAAATGGGCAGACAACACTGAATGGACCGGGAAGAGCTTCTCCACAACCCAGAAACTTGCACTTAATGGTGGACCAGTGGTGGCAATACACACAATCTTACCATCAGTAAACTTCAGAGTTACTAACAGAGGAACGATGAAAAACAAACAAACAAAAAAGACAAACAAACAAGAAGTGAAGAATGATTGTCCAGTAGTCATCTCAGCACGGATCGACTGACCTCTTCGTCGTCGAACGCTCAGACAGCAACTATTCTGGTCATACGGGCAAAACATGCGTTGCGCTGCCGTTAACGCCTGCAAATCAGGCCCTAAGCACTCCAACTTCAGCTGGCCAGCAATCATCTTAACTTTCCGGCGTGGCAGAGAATGGATCTTAAGGCATATTTAGGAAAAAAGCAAGAGAATGGACCAAGAGGGCAGGAAATAGACACAGAGGAGGTAGTGACAGGAGGAAAAAGGAACAAGGCAGAAACAAAGAGAGGGATAGAAAAGAGGAGATTCCTAGCACAGAATTTCCAGAAGGTGGGGGATGCTATCTATACTGACAGACCCCCAGGGCAACCCTACGAGGGGGAGTGGGGAACAAGAACTGACCACTGCCCAGGCAGGCAGTAAAAGAACATCACCACTGACCCCAGGACTGAAATGGAAGAGGGGGGGGGGTGGAGGGAGGGAGGGAGAAGAGGAGGGGAGGAGGGGGAGGAGGGGAAGGAGGAGGAGGAGGGTGGTGGTGCAGTGATTAGCGGGAAACACAATGTGGAAGCTGGAAAGCTTGTCACGGGACATGAGGTGAACGGTCTGTGACTGTTCTTTGTCGCCTTGTCTTTGTTCTGGGATGGGTAAGGGGGGGAGGGGGGAGGGCGAAGGGGAGGGGGGGAGAGAGAGAGAGGGGAGATGGTGGTGGTGGTGGTGGTTAATGGATTTCAATTAATGAAGATTATTTGCGTCCCCCCACCTCACCCCCCTCACCCCACCCACCTACCCACCCGTAAACCAAAAAGTGCATAGTTGTGTAGAAGATTTCGTGCGTGCGTGTCAAGTCAAGTCAAGTCAAGTCAAATTTTAATTTCTAGATGGTACATTGAATAAGCAATGCATTTGCTTGTGTGTGTGTGTGTGTGTGTGTGGGGTGTGTGTGTGTGTGTGTGTGTGTGTGTGTGTGTGTGTGTGTGTGTGTGTGTGTGTGTGTGTGTGTGTGTGTGTGTGTGTGTGTGTGTGTGTGTGTGTGTGGCGGTGCGGCGCGCGCGCGCGATCGCTAGCTTCATGTATCTATGTCTTCTTCCTCTTCTTCTTCTTCGCAATTCTTATTCTTCTTCGCAATTCTTTTTCTTCACATTCTTCTTCTTCGAATTCTTCTTCTTCAAATTCTTCTTCTTCTTCTTCATCTTCTTCTTTTCTTCTTCTTCTTCAAATTCTTCTTCAAATTCTTCTTCTTCAAATTCTTCTTCTTCAATTCTTCTTCGCAATTCTTCTTCTCCTTCGCAATTCTTCTTCGCAATTCTTCTTCTTCAAATTCTTCTTCTTCAAATTCTTTTTCTTCAAATTCTTCTTCTTCTTTTTGTTCTTCTTCGCAATTCTTTTTCTTCTTCTCCTTCGCAATTCTTCTTATTCAAATTCTTATTATTCTTCTTCGCAATTCTTCTTCTTCTTCAAATTCCACTTCTTCTTCTTTGCAATTCTTCTTCTTCTTCGCAATTCTTCTACTTCTTCTTCTTTTTGTCTATGTTTCTTTCTTTGTTTCTTCTTACTTATTCTTCTCTTATTATTCTTCAGAAATCTTCTTTTTCAGAACTCTTCTTCTTTCTTTCTTTTTTTTCTTTCTGCCTTCATATGGGTTCTTTTGTTGTTGTTGTTGGGTTTTTTTTGGGGGGAGGGGTTCATTCTTTGTTTCTTTTGTCTTACTACTTCTCTTTTTCTTTCTTCCTTTCATTCTTCCTTCCTTTCTTCTTCTTTTCTTTCATTCTTTCTTCCTTTTCTTCCATCACTCTCTCTTCTTCCTTTCTCTTTCCGTGCATTTCCTGCCTTGAAAATAATAGCCTGGTGGCGCTCTCTTGTGCGACTGCGTGTTCTATGGGAAGCCCGATTTCACAGAGAAATGCCGACTAAATGTCCGAATGGAGCGGTGAGGAAGGAGCTATGATATAATCTGGAATGTTTCTACATCATTTTGTTGCTCTATGCTTAAGATTCAGGACTGCTGTTGTGATTCCTCTTGTACATACTGTATGCAGTCATTGTTTTTTTCCATCTGCCTGAAAGAATCGTGGGCTCTGTTAGAGGCGCGGTGTACTCAAGGGAGAGCACCAATTACACAGAGTAAATCTGCCATATTAAAATGTTATGAAAATGCGGCACGGTACGGGAGACAACCTTGTCTTTTCCTGTTGATTAAT
Organism: Rapana venosa; assembly: GCA_028751875.1. Lineage (NCBI taxonomy): Eukaryota > Metazoa > Mollusca > Gastropoda > Neogastropoda > Muricidae > Rapana > Rapana venosa. The sequence goes on from CM054161.1 coordinate 7,568,861, forward strand.
TGTTTTCTAACTGTTTCTGTTCTTTGGTTGTAGTCTAGTACTGTTTTGTTTCCTCTGTGTACTCTGGGAGTCAGTCATTTGTTCTTCTATCGCCTGATCTCGTTTTGCTAATTTAGCTCGTCCACAAAAAATAACTAATACAGACTATCTCCCTTCTAATTCAAAATCAGTCTATATTCATTTTATGTCATACTCTCTTCTTGTATCTCGTCTTCATCTTCTCTTCTCCCATTACTCTACTCGTAGACTAGTATACTACTCATCTACATCTCATACATCCTACATCATACTCACTCTCTAACAACACACACACAACACAACACACACACCAACGCACGCATATAGAAGATAGATGGATAGATACATACATACATACATACATACATACATACATACAACGCATGACATACAGTACATACATACATAATACATACACGACGCATATAGATAGATAGATAGATAGATAGAAAGATAGATAGATACATACATACATACATACATACATACATACATACATACATACATACATACATACATACATACATACATACATACATACATACATACATACATACATACATACATACATACAGAGAGAGACACAGAGAGAGAGAGGTGACTGTCTTTCTTTTTACCCATCAATGTATTATGACTGGAAAATGTTTACAAGAAGTCACAGTACACATGGCTAAAAGATATTTACCAGGCAATTGACGTCACAGTACACAGCTAAAAGATATTCACCAGGCAATTGACATTACAGTACACACGGCTAAAAGATATTTACCAGGCAATTGACGTCACAGTACACATGGCTAAAAAGATATTTACCAGACAATTGACGTCACAGTACACATGGCTAAAAGATATTCACCAGACAATTGACCTCACAGTACACATGGCTAAAAGATATTCACCAGGCGATTGACCTCACAGTACACATGGCTAAAAGATATTTACCAGACAATTGACGTCACAGTACACATGGCTAAAAGATATTCACCAGGCGATTGACCTCACAGTACACATGGCTAAAAGATATTCACCAGCGCATGAGCTGACAGTAACATGGTAAGATATTTACCAGACAATTGACGTCACAGTACACATGGCTAAAAGATATTCACCAGGCGATTGACGTGACAGTACACATGGCTAAAAGATATTCCCCAGGCGATTGACGTGACAGTACACATGGCTAAAAGATATTCCCCAGGCGATTGACGTGACAGTACACATGGCTAAAAGATATTCACCAGGCGATTGACATGACAGCACAAAGATATTCACCAGGCAATTAACGTCACAGGCCAAGGTCTTGGTTGGAAGATCACTACAGGATACATGACGTCACAGGCCAAAGAAATAGGTCATGACAGAGAGATATAATTATGAGGCAGCAGACGTTGTTGTCTCGCCAAACAATTGGCCCAAGACAGAATGATCTCTACTTGGTAGATGACGTCAGAAGCCACAGAAAGGGGCCATGACAGAGAAAGGTCTGTTGACGTCACGATGACATAAAGGAAAGCATAGCTGAAAGGTGTCAACACCACTGTACCACACCAATAAGTGCTACTGGGGGGAGATAAGTAATAATAATGATAATAATAACAATAATAATAATAATAATAATAATAAATGGAATTTGTATAGCGCTACATCTTGCAAAGATAAATCAGAGCGCTTGCATTCAACATATTCTTACAGTCATGCAGCCAATAACAATAAATATCTTAAACAAATTCAAAAGTACGCACCTACACACACACACACACACACACACACAGGTAATATGCTTTGGCAGGGTAATGGGATTTGGGCTGTTGAAGGCAGGGGCAGTGTTGAGATGAAAGAGGATGGGGGGAAAAGTTAGGTTTGAAATAAATATGTCTTGAGGCTGGATTTAAATGTGTCATACGTAGGCTTTTGTCGAAGACAGAGAGGAAGGTCGTTCCAGATCGATGGACCAGAAATAAAGAGCGACGACCAACAGTGGCTTGATTGAATCTAGGTATTCGTAAGCACAAGGTATCTACAGCAGAGCGGAGGGAACGAGGAGTGTACAAGTGGAGACATTCAGAGGTAGGAGGGTGCTGTTTGGTGGAGACATTTGTAACAGAGGGTATTAATCTTATAGTTTACTCTATGTGGTACACAGAGAGTTGTACATTTTAAATTTCAGATACCTGTTTTAATTGATAAAGATGTCACACTGTGTGTCCAGCCTCATAGTTCCTCTTTGTCACCCAAGGCTCAGACAGCAACTAATGTTGTCTGTCCCACC
>CM054161.1:7576147-7578647 GCA_028751875.1 Rapana venosa
AAGTAAAATTAAATTTTCTTGATTTTTTTGTGAGGGCAGGATGAAAAACATGTTGTGTAAACTCAATCTTTTATCCTAAATAAACATCATTTTGACTTGACTTGATTCAATCACCTACTGTCTTTCTCCTAAAAGAGGCCAGAAGATATTTTATTATTAGCGCTAATCCACAAAGACAAAGCATAGAAACCGCTCAAAGACCAAGTTAGAAGAATAAATATGTGAGTTACTTAAAAATGTAGAAGAAAGAGTCATTCGTTTCTTGTCGACATTTGTCAAGGGGTTTTTTGTTTGTTAGAATAGGGGTATTTCCTGATATATATATATATACTGAAGGTACTGTTATCCCAGGGGGCGGGATAGCTCAGTGGTTAGAGCACTCGCTTTCTCCCAGCTAAGGTTAAGCAGCATCTCACTTGGATGGGTGACCGTTTGCGCGCCTTGGCTTCAGTAAAGTCCCCCTGTTCACCCAGTTGTAAATGGGTACCTGCCCTCTTTAGGGTCATGGAATGTAAAACATCCAGGGAGAGGAGATGGACGCCGCCCTGAATATGTTGGCCCCTAGAGAAGTGAGGTCTGTGATGCCTCGCTCCACTACGACCACATAGGTTATGGGACACCTTTACCTTTTATTGTACTCTTTTTCTTAAGGAAACGTGGTGTAAATGACTGCAGTAGTTGCAGAGGTGTTGCATTAAATGCTGTCAGCAGGAATGGTTACAGAACTGTTCTAAATCATTGATTGTGTGAGTGGGTTTGGGAAAATAGTTTTACTGAGGGAACACAAAGCTAGGTTGAGAAGAAACTATTCAAACATCGACCTTAGAATTTGTTTGAATTTGTACAAAAGCAGTTTTCTTATAACCGTAAGTGTATGTTGCTCTTACAGATTTTGAGACGGCTTTTGATTGAATAAATAGAGGCGATTTTGGTGGTGTTGTTTTTTAGGGGGGAGGGGATATTCTTATAAATAAAGAAGGAAAAGGGCACTTCCATCCTTGTATTTGAAGAGTGCATCACAATGAAAGGTTAGAGGAAGAAAAGGAGATAAACTAACGAACGGCATAAAGTGCCCCTATGGTGTTGAACAGGGTGATGTATATAGCCCACTATTGTTTTTATTTTCCATGGATAATATTGCTGTAAGGGCTATACACAATGGTAAGCATGGTACCCTTTTCACAAAATAATGAGGACGTTGAGATGTTTTATTTTGTATTGGCTAAGGATGTTGAGATGTTTTATTTTTTGTATTGGCTAAGGACGTTGAGATGTTTTATTTTTTGTATTGGCTAAGGACGTTGAGATGTTTTATTTTTTGTATTGGCTAAGGACGTTGAGATGTTTTATTTTTTGTATTGGCTAAGGACGTTGAGATGTTTTATTTTTTGTATTGGCTAAGGACGTTGATATGTTTTAATTTTTGTATTGGCTAAGGACGTTGAGATGTTTTATTTTTTGTATTAGCTAAGGACGTTGAGATGTTTTATTTTGTGTTGGCTAAGGACGTTGTTTGTTTTCAGAAACTGTGACCTGTTCACAAAAGCCATTGAATGATTTACAAGAAGCAGCCCATTCACTAAAAATGAAAGTTTGATAAGAGCAAAAGAATGATTATATCTAGAAAATGTGTTTACTGGGTCTCAAGAGAAAGATACACCTATATCTATAATGTGATGACTTGTAACAAAAGCATATCGACATCATCTTTATTGTGTGATGTCTGTATTAAAACCAAAAAGAAAAACCATTTTGTACAGTGCATGACATGAACAACTACAAGAAATTGATCTTAGATAGACCCTTAAATTTTTAATGACAAGAGGCATGCTTTACATTTCAGAAATGGACCAACATACGTTTTGCTGTGGACAATACATTGACACTTATATTTCTTCGTTCCAGGGCTATAACTCCTCCAAGGTTCTCTAACAGTTAGGTTTCGCATATGCGACCGTCTTTACCCACCATTAAGGTAGCCGCATTCCGACTTCGGGGCTGATGAACATTTAGAATTTCTGCTATATGGAAAAATAAAATTGAAAATGAGGTACACTTTGTTTTACGTTGCCCTGTGTTGAATTATTTAAAAGCACAGTCCATTTTCATTTAAGTTTGAAATTCCCACTAAAGTATTAAATTCTCACTAAAGTATGAAATTCCCACTAAAGTATTGAATTCCCACTTAAGTATTGAATTCCCACTAAAGTATGAAATTCCCACTAAAGTATTGTACATTTCCACGTCAATTTACTTTTCAGATTGTTCATGGCCTTTATCAAAGATTGTTCATGACCTTTATCAAAGATTGTTCATGGCCTTTATCAGATGTCCGTCAATTCATAATATATTTCAGCCATTTCAGTTAAGAATGATCAACTTCACTATCATGACTCCTGGTGCTTACCTACGTTTTGTGTGTTTGTGTGTGTGTGTTTATGCATGTTGATTTCTATGAGACACTTGTGTACACTACCCTCTCAAGAGGGGCAAGGGACTT
>CM054161.1:7583647-7586147 GCA_028751875.1 Rapana venosa
AAGTATCCTGGGAGAAGTTGACTTGTGTAAAGCTGACACTTATTTTGGGAGTGCGTTGGTTCCCGTTGTTTAGATTTCAGTGATGCAGACTGCCCATAAAATAACAAGATCTGGAATGTTGTCAGATCAAATTCCTTCAGCTGGATGGTTTTCAATTATTGATTTATCATTTATCCTTTTTTTTTTAAACTTTCTAAATCATACTCTTTGCGCGCACTCGTGTTAATAGTGTGTACAAAGGGGAAAGGGGGGAGTGTGATAACATATCTCTACGACACAGCGTGCGTTAGTTTAAGTTGCTCTTTAGGGAATCACGATATCAAAACTATGTGGCACGAGGGGATTCTTGTAACAATCACACATATCAAAGTCGGAGATGTTTGCGTTCATTTTAGTTCGTAATGCGATTATTTGATTCAAAGCTCGAGATCACCTTCATCTCTCCCGTAGTGTAGTAATTCGTTTGGGCACCACCGAAGATTTTGCAACCAGCATCCTCCACTCCTCACGGTTCTGAACTTTCCGTAGTATGAGATCAACTACGTAAAACAGGAAGGGATCTCATGCCACACCTTGTGATATTCCCTTTTCGATAAACAGTTAACCTAACTAAGAACTTCTGATCAGTCATACAGTTGTGGTTTGTTTCAAAACATTGAATTCAAACATTCAAACAGCGACTAAAACCTGCCCATACTGCATACAGTGAGTTGTCTGCGGAACAGTTCGTAGTGACTCACATCAAATGCTTTAGTAATATCGACATAAAGAGTTTCATTATATATATATATATATATATATATATATATATATATATATATATATATATATATATATAATGTGTGTTGTGTGTGTGTGTGTGTGTGTGTGTGTGTGTGTGTGTGTGTGTGTGTGTGTGTGTGTGTGTGTGTGTAATGAAAAGGAGAAATGAAGCTGAACACAGTTGTGTTTTTATTTTCATTTTACTATATATATATATGTATATATTAATTATATATATATATATATATATATATATATATATATATATATATATATATATATATATATATATATATATATATATATATATATATATATATATAATGTTTAAATAAAACCTTCCGGTATCAACATGGCAGAAAACGTTGCCTGCTTGTCTTAACAGCAGGAAGTTTGTAAAGACAAACTGTCACTATGACCAGAACAGAAGTATGGGGTCAACCAAGCCAACTGATCCTCTCACATCCACAAGAGATGCAAAGAAAAAGATGGGCTCAAAGGTCAACAAGGCAAACAGCGACCATTCCATAGACGATGCGACAGCCAGCTGGGCAGTCAGGAAAGTCCTTGACGGGGATCGCTCTTGTGACTCACTTGATAACTCAACTTCGCCATCTGTCGCACCATCTGTCGCAGTGAGTTCTGCATTAGATTTTTAAAATGTCATCAATGATCTATGTGAGCGCTTTGCAAACCTAGAAAAGATTGTGGGCAAACAGAACGATATGATTAAGCAATTTACTAGATAATAATAATAGTTTAAAAAATAATAATAATGTATGGAATTCATATAGCGCTGAATCTTGTAAAGCAACAAATCAAAGCGCTCAGATGACATTTTTTATGCGTGTGTATGCGGTTTTTTAAAATTTTGTCATCTATTCCCACCGGCACACAATGGCCTTCTCTTTCGAAAAGCGGAACAGGATTTAACGTGTGCGCAAGATGTTCTGCATGCGTTCGCACACGGGGCCTCGGTTTATAGTCTCATCCGAAGGACTATCTACTATCTAGATCTATGTCAACAGAAAGAGAATCACATTTCAAAGCTGGAAAATACAGAAAGCAAACAAGTCTCACCCTGTCTCTTACCCTGATGCCCTCAAAACAAACTCAGGCATCCCTCGGCCATCCCCCCAAAGCCTTGAGGGGTGTAAGAGCAGTGTGGGACAACCGAAAAGAGAAAGAAAAAACAAACAGAACAAAATCTACACCAGACACAAGAAATGACGTCAATGTAAGAATGAGGCAAAATCAGGAACTCAGAAAGGCCATTCCCAATCAGTCTCCTCAGATCAAAGAGACTGACTCAGACATGCCCCCCCCCCCCCCTCCCCGCCCATCCTCATTGTACAAAGAGACTGACTCAGACATTCCCGCCATCCTCATTGTACATGACACAACAATGAACGAAGTCAATCCAAAACGGCTAGCTCTGTCGTAATTAGGGTCTTCAAGTAGCCATGCCAGACATAAGTAAGGGATCCAGACATCCCTGAACTAGGAGATTGGAACGGTGTGTGCCCCTGTGTTAGCACTTCTCCCATGACAGTGGAGGAACACTTCCTCCAGACCTGTCTATCCAACACACCCCAAACCTGAGGGCCGATATCTGGCCTACTGACCTGCCGATGAGGGACAAATTCTTTGGACCCCTGGAGGGAGGGTCTTCAGCGCAGGGCATCATTTGTCAGGGCCTCAGGAGTTGCTGTCTGAGCGTTTAATAAAGAAGAATGGC
>CM054161.1:7596147-7611147 GCA_028751875.1 Rapana venosa
CTTCTTCTTCTTCTTCTTCTTCATCTTCGTCGTCGTCGTCGTCGTCTTCTTCTTCTCTTCTTCTTCTCAATTCTTCTTCTTCTTCTCAATTCTTCTCGCATTTTTCTTCTTCTTCTTAATTCTTCTTCGCAATTCTCCTTCGCAATTTTTCTTCTTCTTCTTCGCAATTCTTCTTCACAATTCCCCTTCGCAATTCTTCTTGTTCTTCTTCTTCTTCTTCTTCTTCTTCTTCTCTTTTTTTCGCTATTTTTCTTCGCCATTCTTCTTCTCCTTTGTTTTCGGATTTGCTGTCATCATCATCGTGGTTTTTTTCTTTCAGAGATCTCATGGTTTGATGTTAAAGGCAATCAGTAATTTAGAAAAACAAAAAGACATGATAGTGTGATTATTCATATTTCTGCCCTCTTTCCTGTCTTCCTCTGTTCTTCACTGTTCCTGTCTTCGGGGTGAAAATTAAACATGTAATAAAAATAGAAAATAAAAACTAGCGGTTTGAATGTCATAGTCGTGATCTGAAGAGCGTGAGTTATTATCATTATTGTTATTATCATTTTTTCATTGCTGTTGTTGTTACTATCATTTTTGTATTATTGTTATTGTTATTATTATTATATTTTTATTATATTAATGTATTATTATTGCTGTTGTTATCATTATTATTGTTGTTGTTATTATTATGATCATCATCATCATCATCATTTTTATTATCAAACTAGGAACTAAATTAAGCTAGGTTCAAATCTGGTCTGTCTCGTTCCTGCTAGGCCTTGGATTGTCTGAATACTAGTCTTTCAGATGAACCACTAGAAATCTCAAATAAGACTATAAACCGTGTTTGGTCCAGTGTGTGAACACACGCAAAACATCTTGTGCACACGTTAAATACCCGCTCCGCCTTTCGGAAGATAAGGCCAGTTCGTGCCAGTAAAAACGGATGACATTTGCTTTTCAAAAATGCGTGCGTGCATGCAGAAATCGTCGGTCGGAATGCAGCTACCTTAATTAATGGCGATTAGAGACGGTCGCATACGCGAAATCTCACCATTGATAAACCTAAGAGCTCCAGCCGATGAACAAGAAAATAACTGTTACTATTGTTGTTGTTGTTGTTGTTGTTTTTGTTATTATCATTATAATTGTCATCATCATCATTATTATTCTTCTTCTTAGTCCTTATAGCTCCTAGCGGAGCATAGGGCCTCAACAGCGTCCCTCCACCTTTTCCTGTCTCTGACAAGGGTCTTGGCCTCTTCCCATGTCAGGCTGGAGTCTCTCAGCTCACTGTGCAGGCTTCTCCTCCAGGTCTGTTTGGGGCGCCCTCTCTTCCTTTTCCCCTGCGGGTTCCACTCGAGCGCTTGTCTGGTGATGTTGCAAGGCTCCTTCCGTAGGGTGTGGCCGACCCAACGCCACTTTCGCCGCCTTACTTGGACTTCCATAGGCTGTTGGTTCGCCCTCATCCACAGCTCGGTACTTGGCACTCTGTCGAACCATCTGAGATGAAGGATCTGCCGGAGACATCCGTTGATGAAGGTCATTATTATTAATATTATCATAATTATTTAGAGGATAATGAATAAGCACTGGTATGCTATTTACATCCAGTCTCCGCGTGCATGCGACCACTGTGGGGGAGAGCAGGACGCTCATGCCATTCCTGCAGAACAGGCAAACAAACTGGGAAGGAATGGACAGTGCGATACTGACCACCAGTGTCCATCTGGCCACATTCTACACCTGGACATTTCAGGGTCAGTGTCCAGTCTGTTATACCTGGACATTTAAGGGTCAGTGTCCAGTCTGTTATACCTGGACATTTCAGGGTCAGTGTCCTGTCTGTTATACCTGGACATTTCAGTGTCCAGCCTGTTATACCTGGACATTTCAGGGTCAGTGTCCAGTCTGTTATACCTGGACATTTCAGTGTCCAGTCTGTTATACCTGGACATTTCAGTGTCTAATCTGTTATACCTGGACATTTCAGTGTCCAATCTTTTATACCTGGACATTTCAGTGTCCAGTCTGTTATACCTGGACATTTCAGGATTAGTGTTCAGTCTGTTATACTCTCAACACGTAACGTGTGGATCTGTATTCTCCCATTCATCATCTCTGGTGAGCACATTCTGCTTTCAGTGTCCCGTTTTTGTCAACTCTGTATTTTTTCTTCTTCGTTTTTTGTTTCGTTGTTCCTCGCCTCTCAGGTTCGCCCGTGCTCAGATTTTTGTGTACGAGACCGTTTTTAACCCGCCATTAAGGTAGCCGCATTCCGACTTCGGGGATGGTATCTAAACGCGATACCTGTGTGCATGCAGGAGAGGGTTGTTTTTTTCATTTGTATTCATCTATTCTTACTAGCACGAAATGGCCTACTCTTGTGAAAGGCAGAGAGGTCTTTTAGCGTGCGCGTAATAATTATGTTCTGCGTGCGTTTGCACCCGGGGCCTCGGTTTAATAATAGTAATAATAATAATAATAATAATAATAATAAATGGAACTTATATAGCTCTATATCTTGCAAAGACAAATCAAAGCGCATACATTCAACCTAATTTTTACGCAGTCATGCAATCAATGATAAGTAATCAATAGTTTGAACAAACAAACATGGTGCGCTGCAGACAAAATCTATGAAATAAAATTTCAAGAGTCAAATGGTTTTTTCAAAAGCAGACACACACTCACACAGGTCGTATACTTTAGCAGGGTGATAGGACATGGGTTAGTGAAGGTGGGATAGTTCTGATATGAAACAGGAGGGGGGAAATCTTAGGTTTGAAATAAATATGTCTTGAGGCTGGATTTAAAAGTGTCATAACTAGGTTTCTGGCGAAGAGAGAGAGAGAGGGAGCTCATTCCAGGTCGATGGACCCGAAATAGAGAAAGAGCGGCGGCCAACGGTGGATTCGTTGAATCTAGGTATTCGTAGGCACGAGGTATCTGCAGCAGAGCGGAGGGAACGTGAAGGAGTGTACAGGTGAAGACATTCACAGTGTTTCATCTGAAGGAATTTTGGGGGTCAGAGTCAGTACTGATGTTAATTCCAGGGTAAAATCCCCTAAAACGGGCGCCTCCGTGGTGGTTCGATCCCGGGCCGTCAGATGACGAGCGCAACATTCTAACCACTAGGCTACCCCCCCCCACCCCCCCCCCCCCCCCCCCCCCCCCCACCGCCCACCCCCTACACCCCACACCCCACCACCCAATTCTTTCTATGATGACTGGCAGTGACAGAAACTTGGCGAAGTCTGCAGAGATGGATTTATAGACAACTTAAGTTGCTTGAAAGGACAGGATAGCCTCAGTGGTCAGAGCACTCGCTTTCCCCCCAGCTAAAGTTAAGCAGCACCGAGTTACCATTTGGATGGGTGACCGTTTGCGCGCCTTGGCTTCAGTACAGTTTTCCCAGTTCGCCCGGCTGTAAATGGGTACCTCCTGCCCTCTTTAGGGTCAGGGAAGGTAAAGCAGCGAGGGAGAGGAGATGGGCGCCTCCTGCCCTCAATATGCTGACCCCCTAAAGAAGTTGAGGTCTCTGATGCCTCGCTCCCCTACGACCACGTAGGTTATGGGACACCTTGACCTTTTTTTTAAAGTTGCTGACCTAGCGAAGGTCAGATCTCCATCTCCTATTGATTCATCGTTACAGGTTTGTTCCGTTCTGGTCTCTGGCTAGGGCTCTGAGCTCCGCCAGTGGTGAGATTTTGACGTATCTGACCGTTTGCCCGCCATTAAGGTAGCTGCATTCCGACTTGGGGAAACTGTAGAATTGTAATTGCTCGTTCGCTTTGGTTCTACTCTCCACTTGCTCCTGTCTTTCTCTCTGTCTGTCTGTCTGTCTGTCTGTCTGTCTGTCTGTCTCTCTCTCTCTCTCTCTCTCTCTCTCTCTCTCTCTCTCTTTGTATGTCTGTCTGTCTGTCTTTCATTCTTTCTCTCTCTCTCTCTCTCTCTCTCTCTCTCCTCTCTCTCTCTCTCTCTCTCTCTCTCATATTCTCTTCTTCTTCTTCTTCTTCTTCTTCTTCTTCTTCTTCTTCTTCTTCTTCTTTCACAATTCTTCTTCTTCACAATTCTTCTTCTTCTTCTTCTTCTTCTTCTTCTTCTTCTTCTTCTTCTTCTTCTTCTTCTTCTTCGCACTTCTTCTTCGCAAATCTTCTTCACAATTCTTCTCCTTCTTCTTCGCAATTCTTCTTCACAATTCTTCTCCTTCTTCTGCTTTGCAATTCTTCTTTTTTGCAATTCTTCTTTTTTGCAATTCTTCTTCTTCTTTGTTGCAATTCTTCTTCTTCTGCTTCTTCTTCTTCTTCTTCTCTTTCTTTCTTTTTCTTCTTCTTCGCAATTCCTCTTTTCCTGCTTCTTCTTTCCCTTTTCTTTCTTTTTCTTCTTTTTTTTCTGTCTTCTCTGTTCTTACTGTCTTCCTCTTTTCTTTTCTTTTTTTGGATTATATGTCTGACTTTTGGTCCATCTGCTTTACACTTGAAAAACAAATAGAATAGAAAATATTGCAGTTCTCTCTCTCTCTCTCTACTCTCTCTCTCTCTCGCTCTCTCTCTCTCTCGCTCTCTCTCTCTCTCTCTCTCTCTCTCTCTCTCTCTCTCTCTCTCTCTCTCTCTAGCTCTCTCTCTCTCTCTCTCTCTCTCTAGCTCTCTCTCTCTCTCTCTCTCTCTCTCTCTCTCTCTCTCTCTCTCTGTGAGGTTTTAACATCGATCACGCGATAAATAAATATTTCTGAATTTTCGTCTATTTTGTTAAGCTCATCAAGAAAAACGTCCCTCTTTTATATATATATTTTTTTTTTTTTGGGGGGGGGGGGGAGGGAGGGGGAGGGTGGTGGTGGTAGGGTAGGTGGGTTCAGAAACGCTTTTAACATTTCTTGTATTTATTCGATATTGGTATTTAAAATCCTGGCCACGGAATGATCTGTACAGATCCTATTCACTTTGGGTAAAGCTGTTTTAGCTGCGAGATGGTCACCGGTCAATACATGCTAAAAGAGGTCATCGCCTTGAACATCGTCAAGTGCGGACTGCTTGCATCAATGATAACACGAAACCATAGCTCTGAAGTCGTAATGCGGTTGCCTTCATGGTGATGGTGGCGTGGGGGAGGGAGGGAGGGAGGGACAGTCGCATTTGCAAAACATCACCTTTGATGACCCTCGGATCTGTAGCCGACCAGCATGGAAAAACTGAAACTGGATCTTTACATGGAAAAACTGAAACTAGATCTTTACATGGAAAAATTGAAACTAGATCTTTATATGGGAAAAACTGAAACTAGATCTTTACATGGAAAAACTGAAACTAGATCTTTACATGGGAAAAGGAAGGAAGGAAGGTGGCAGGATGGTTAAGACGTTCGCCTGCCAACAAGTAAACCGTGAGGTTCTGGGTTCCATTCCCAGCCTCGCCCTTTCTTCCCAGTTTGACCAAAAAATCGAACTGAATGTCCAAGTCCTTCGGATGAGACTATAAACCGAGGCCCCGTGTACGAACGCATGCAGAACATCTTGCGCACACGTTAAATCCTGTTCCGCTTTTCGAAACTGTAGGCGATTGTGTGTCGGTGGGAACAGATGACAAAATTTACAAAACCGCATACACACGGGGACTGGATGTAAAAAAGCACGTGAGTGCTTATTCCATTATCCTCGAAAAAAAATCATCTGAGCTCTTTGATTTGTTGCTTTACAAAATTCAGCGCTGTATAAATTCCATACATTTATTATTATTATTATCATTATTATTATTTTTATTATTATTATTATTATTGTTATTAAAACTGAAACTAGATATTTACATGGGAAAACTGAAACTAGACCTTTACATGGGAAAAACTGAAACTAGATCTTTACATGGGAAAACTGAAACTAGATCTTTACCATTTGTTGTATGTAGACACGCATTACAGAGGCTGCAGTTAGGATTGAGCGTTGCAGTTCTACTATTGCTGACATTTGTAGAGATTGTCAAGGTGTAATTTTTTTTATTTTGCATTTTATTTTATTCTTTTATTTCGAGGATAATGTAATAATAATAATAATAATAATAATAATATATGGAATTTATAGAGCGCTATATCTTACAATTACAAATCAGAGCGCTTCCATTCAATCCGCTCCCACACAAACAACCAACAATGATTAACAATATTCTAACAAATTCAAATGTACACACACACACACACACACACACACACACACACACACTCACACACACACACACACACACACACACACACCACACACACACAGGTTGTACATTTCAGCAGGGTGATGGAATTTTGGCTTTCAAAGGCAGGGACAGACATGAGATGAAACAAGAAGGAAAAATCTTAGATTTGAAATAGGTATGTTTTGAGGCTGGATTTAAAGCTGTCGTAAGTAGGCTTTTCACGAAGGGAGAGAGGGAGGTCATTCCAGATTGATGGACCAGAAATAGAGAAAGAGCGACGGCCAACAGTGGATTGGTTGAATCTAGGTATTCGTAAGCACAAGGTATCTGCAGCAGAGCACTGCAGAATAAGCACTCATGTGCGTGTTTTTTTCATCCAGTCCCCGTGTGTATGCAGTTTTGTCAATTTAGTCATCCGTTCCCACCGGCATACAATGGCCTACTCTTCCAAAAATCGGAATGGGTTTTAACGTGTACGCAAGATGTTTTTGCATGCGTTCGCACACGGGGCCTCGGTTTATAGTCTCATCCGAAGGACCTTTTGGGGAGAGTGGAGTCGGCGCTGGTGTTAACTCCAGAGGAAAAAAATCCTCTTGAACGAGAATCGAGCCCGGGTCAGCAGATCACGAAAACATCACTCTAACCACCAGGCTATCCCGTTCCCCATACTGTGAGGTGACTACTGTATTGTCCAGTGATACCTGGACATTTCAGGATGAGTGTCCAGTCTGTTATACCTGGACATTTCAGGATTATTGTCCAGTCTCTTATACCTGGACATTTCAGGATGAGTGCCCAGTCTGTTATACCTGGACATTTCAGGATCAGTGTCCAGTCTGTTATACTCTCATCACGTAACGTGTGGATTTGCATTCTTCCATTCATCATCTCGGGTGAGCACATTCTGTTTTCAGTGTCCCGTTTTTTTCAACTCTGTATTTTCTCTTCTTCGTTTTTTGTTTCGTTGTTCCTGGGCTATAGCTCTCAGGTTCACCCGTGCTGAGATTTTTGCGTATGATACTGTTTTTAACCCGCCATTAAGGTAGCCGCATTCCGACTTCGGGGATGGTGTCTAAACGCGATACCTGTGTGCATGCAGGAGAGGGTTGTTTTTTTCATTTGTATTCATCTGTTCTTACTAGCACAAAATGGCCTACTCTTGCGAAAGACAGAGGGGTCTTTTAGCGTGCTCGTAATAATTATGTTTTACGTGCGTTTGTACCCGGGACCTCGGTTTAATAATAATAATAATAATAATAAATGGAACTTATATAGCTCTATATCTTGCAAAGACAAATCAAAGCGCATACATTCAACCTAATTTTTACGCAGTCATGCAATCAATGATAAGTAATCAATAGTTTGAACAAACAAACATGGTGCGCTGCAGACAAAATCTATGAAATAAAATTTCAAGAGTCAAATGTTTTTTTCAAAAGCAGACACACACACTCACACAGGTCGTATACTTTAGCAGGGTGATAGGACACGGATTAGTGAAGGGTGGGATAGTTCTGATATGAAACAGGAGGGGGAAAATCTTAGGTTTGAAATAAAGATGTCTTGAGGCTGGATTTAAAAGTGTCATAACTAGGTTTCTGGCGAAGAGAGAGAGGGAGCTCATTCCAGGTCGATGGACCCGAAATAGAGAAAGTGCGGCGGCCAACGGTGGATTCGTTGAATCAAGGTATTCGTAGGCACGAGGTATCTGCAGCAGAGCGGAGGGAACGTGAAGGAGTGTACAGGTGAAGACATTCACAGTGTCTCATCTGAAGGACTTTTGGGGGTCAGAGTCAGTACTGATGTTAACTCCAGGGTAAAATCCCTTACGGGCGCCTCCTTGGTGGCTCGATCCCGGGCCGTCAGATCACGAGCGCAACGCTCTAACGACTTGGCTACCCCCCACCCCTCACACACACACACACACACACCACACCCCAACTATAATAATAATATTATTATTATTATTATTATTATTATTATTATTATTATTATTATTATTATTATTATAATGTATGGAATTTATATAGCGCTGGATCTTGTAAAGCAACAAATCAAAGCGCTCAGCTGACTTTTTTAATATAAATTTATTTATGCGTGTGTATGCGGTTTTGTAAATTTTGTCATCTGTTCCCATCGGCACACAATGGCCTACTCTTTCGAAAAGCGGAACAGGATTTAACATGTGGGCAAGATGTTCTGCGTGCGTTCGCAATTCTTTCTATGATGACTGTGGCAGTGACAGAAACTTGGCGAAGTCTGCAGAGATGGATTTACAGACACCTAAAGTTGCTTAAAGGACGGGATAGCTCAGTGGTCAGAGCACTCGCTTTCCCCCAGCTAAGGTTAAGCAGCGTGGAGCGTGGTTACCACTTGGACAGGTGACCGTTTGCGCGCCTTGGCTTCAGTACAGTTCCCCCAGTTCACCCAGCTGTAAATGGGTACCTCCTGCCCTCTTTAGGGTCAGGGAAGGTAAAGCAGCGAGGGAGAGGAGATGGGCGCTGCCCTCAATATGCTGACCCCCTAAAGAAGTTGAGGTCTCTGATGCCTCGCTCCCCTACGACCACGTAGGTTATGGGACACCTTTACCTTTTTATTTTTTAAGTTGCTGACCTACCGAAGGTCAGCTCTCCATCTCCTATTGATTTATCGTTAAAGATTTTGTTCCTTTCTGGTGCTGGGCTAGGGCTCTGAGCTCCGCCAGTGGTGAGATTTTGGCGTATCTGACCGTTTGCCCGCCATGAAGGTAGCTGCATTCCGACTTGGGGAAACTGTAGAATTGTAATTGCTCGTTCGCTTTGGTTCTACTCTCCACTTGCTCCTGTCTTTCTCTCTGTCTGTCTGTCTGTCAGTCTGTCTGTCTGTCCTCTCTCTCTCTCTCTCTATCTCTCTCTCTCTCTCCTCTCTCTCTCTCTCTCTCTCTCTCTCTCTCTCTCTCTTTGTATGTCTGTCTGTCTGTCTTTCATTCTTTCTCTCTCTCTCTCCTCTCTCTCTCTCTCTCTCTCTCTCTCTCTCTCTCTCTCGCATTCTCTTCTTCTTCTTCTTCTTCTTCTTCTTCTTCTTCTTTTTCTTCTTCTTTTTCTTCTTCACAATTCTTCTTCTTCTTCACAATTCTTCTTCTTCTTCTTCGCAATTCTTCTTCTTCTTCACAATTCTTCTTCTTCTTCTTTGCAATTCTTCTTTGCAATTCTTCTTCTCTTCTTCTTTGCAATTCTTCTTCTTCTTTGCAGTTCTTCTTCGCAATTCTTCTTTGTTGCAATTCTTCTTCTTCTTCTTCTTCTTCTTCTTCTTCTCTTCTCTTTCTTTCTTTTTCTTCTTCTTCGCAATTCCTCTGTTCCTGCTTCTTCTTTCCCTTTTCTTTCTTTTTCTTCTTGGTTTTTTTTTTCTGTCTTCTCTTTTCTTACTTTCTTACTTTTTTTTTGTTACTTATATGTCTGACTTTTGGTCCATCTTGTTTACACTTTGAAAAACAAATAGAACAGAAAATATTGCAATTCTCTCTCTCTCTCTCTCTCCTCTCTCTCTCTCTCTCTCTCTCTCCTCTGTGAGGTTTTAACATCGATCACGCGATAAATAACATTTCTGAATTTTCGTCCATTTTGTTAAGCTCATCAAGAAAATGTCCCTCTTTTATATTTTATTTTCTTTTTCTTTTTTTTTGGTGGATGAGGGTTGGGGGGGGGGGGAGGGGGTATTCAGAAACGCTTTTAACATTTCTTGTATTTATTCGATATTGGTATTTCAAATCCTGGCCACGGAATGATCTGTACAGATCCTATTCACTTTCGGCAAAACTGTTTCAGCGACGAGATGGTCACCGGTCAATAATGTAAAAGAGGCTTTTCCCTTTTGAACATCGTAAAGTGCGGACTGTTTGCTCAAAGATAACACAAAACCCCATAGCTCTAAAGTCAATCGGACCCTTTCAGTGGGTGCGGGGGGGGGGGGGGGGAGAGGGGGGAAAAGGGGCAGTCGCATACCAAAACATCACCTTTGATGACCCTCGGCTGTACCGAACAACATAGAAAAACTAAACAGATCTTACAGGGGAGAACGAAACTGGTCTTTACTGGCAAAAGGAAGGAAGGAAGGTGGCAGGATGTAAGACGTTCCCCTGCCAACAAGAAAACCCGTGAGTTTGGGTTCGATTCCCACCCTCCTCCCCTTTTTTCCCCATTTTGACCAAAAAACAAACAAATGTCCAAGTCCTTCGGATGAGACTATAAACCGACCCCCGTGTACGAACGCGCAGAACATCTTCCCACACTTTAAACCCTGTTTCCGCTTTTCGAACTGTAGGCGTTGTGTGTCGGGGGGAACTTTGACAAAATTTACAAAACCGCATACACACGGGGACGGGATGTAAAAAAGCACATGAGTGCTTATTCCATTTTTATCGGAAAAAAAATCATCTGAGCTCTTTGATTTGCTGCTTTACAAGATTCAGCGCTATATAAATTCCATACATTTTTTATTATTATTATTATTAAAACTGAAACTAGATATTTACATGGGAAAACTTAAACTAGATCTTTACATTGGAAAAACTGAAACTAGATCTTTACATGGAAAAACTGAAACTAGATCTTTACATTGGAAAAACTGAAACTAGATCTTTACATGGAAAAAATGAAACTAGTCTTTAATTGGAAAAATGAAACAGATCTTTACGGAAAAAGCTGAACTAATCTCCATGAAAAGCTGAAACTAGTCTTAACTGGGAAAAAAGAAAAAACATCTTTTTGGAAAAACTGAGAAAAAACACTTTTCATGGGGAAAAATGAAAATAAACTTTTCATGGAAAAACTGAACTCATCTTTACTGGAAAAAAGAAACTAATCTTCATTGGAAAAAACTGAAACAGATCTTACATGGGAAAAGTGAACTAGATTTTACTGGAGAAAAGAAACTGATCTTTTCATGGGAAAAGTGAAACCAGATTTTACTTTTGAGAAAAGATACAAATTTTTTTACCCTTTTTTTTGTAGACAGGATTAAAAGGCGAATTGGATTTAGCGTTTCATTTTACTATGGGTGAATTTGTAGAGATTACAAGGGGTAATTTTTTTTATTTTGTATTTTATTTTATTCTTTTATTTCGACGAAAATGGAATAAGCACTCATGTGCGTGTTTTTTTCATCCAGTCCCCGTGTCTATGCAGTTTTGTCAATTTTGTCATCCGTTCCCACCGGCACACAATGGCCTACTCTTCCGAAAAGCGGAACGGGTTTTAACGTGTACGCAAGATGTTCTTGCATGCGTTCGCACACGGGGCCTCGGTTTATAGTCTCATCCGAAGGACCTTTTGGGGAGAGTGGAGTCGGCGCTGGTGTTAACTCCAGAGGAAAAAAATCCTCTTGAACGAGAATCGAGCCCGGGTCAGCAGATCACGAAAACATCACTCTAACCACCAGGCTATCCCGTTCCCCATACTGTGAGGTGACTACTGTATTGATCTGTGAGAAAGGAATTGCCACGGACTCCTCTAGCCTACACTTCTTTGAACTGTTGGACACTCCTGCGTGTAACTGCTAGTTCTAAGACCTTAATTGATCATGTTTATGCAACAACAAAAAACCATTTCGGGATTTTTTTTAACTGAAATTATCTCCTAGTTCTTGGCTGCTGTAATAATGACTCTATTTATCTTTCGTGGCGTAAACAGTTTAATCCAAAGACATCGGCTTCAAAATGATTCTGTACAGTTTTCTCTCTCTACATTTCAGAGAGATAATTGTGTCTGCTATCTATCAAACGAACCTTTGAATTGTGCACGTCACTGTGTTGAATCTTGATCAGGTCGTAATATTATTGTACAACGTTGATTTGTTATGGTGTTTTACAATAGTTACAGTGTTTTCAGTAGTTGTAGTATTTACAATGATTGTAGTGCTTACAGAGGTAGCAATGATTATAGTGGTAGCAATGATTATAATGGTAGCTATGAGTTAAGTAGTAGCAATGATTATAATGGTAGCAATGATTATAGTGGTAGCTATGATTTTAGTAGTAGCAATATTATAGTGTAATCGTAGCTATGATTTATAGTGGTAGCTATGATTTTAGTAGTAGCAATGATTTTAGTAGTAGCAATGATTATAGTGGTAGCAATGATTATAATGGTAGCAATGATTGTAATGGTAGCTATGATTTATAGTGGTAGCTATGATTTTAGTAGTAGCAATGATTTTAGTAGTAGCAATGATTATAGTGGTAGCAATGATTGTAATGGTAGCTATGATTATAGTGTAGCAATGATTATAGTGGTAGCTATGATTATAATGGTAGCTATGATTTTAGTAGTAGCAATGATTATAATGGTAGCTATGATTTTAGTAGTAGCAATGATTATAGTGGTAGCAATAATTATAGTGCGAGCAATGGTTATAATGGTAGCAATGAGTATAATGGTAGCAATGATTATAGTGGTAGCTATGATAGTAGTAGCAATGATTATAATGGTAGCAATGATTATAGTGGTAGCAATGATTATGGTGGTTAGTGGTAGCAATGATTATAATAGTAGCAATGATTATAATGGTAGCAATGATTAATAGTGGTAGCTATGATTATAGTGGTAGCTATGATAGTAGTAGCAATGATTATAGTAGTAGCAATGATTATAATGGTAGCTATGATTAATAGTGGTAGCTATGATTTTTGTAGTAGCAATGATTGTAGCAGTTACAATGATTTTAGTAGTGACAATGATTTTAGTAGTGACAATGATTTTAGTAGTGACAATGATTTTAGTAATGACAATATAGTAGTGAACAATTCTACATACCTTAGTGAAGAAAGATGCGCTGGGCCTGACTTGTCAGGCGCTTAACGGCAGCGCGACACATTTTCGTTCATATGACAGACAACAACAGTTGCTGTCTGAGCGTTCGACGAAGATGAAAAATTAAAGAAACCTAATTATCTCAGAGATTAATTGTGGACAATAAAGGACCGTGCCCAGAATAGAGATGGCAGAGACAGCATGTCATGTCACCTCTATGAGGTAAAAAGGTAAAGGTGTCCCATGACCTATAAGGTCGTTTAGTTTTATTTATTTATTTATTTATTCTTTTATATCGAGGATAATGGAATAAGCATTCGTGTGCTTTTTTACATTCAGTCCCCGTGTGTATGTGGTTTTGTAAATTTTGTCATCTGTTTCCACCCGCACACAATGGCCTACTCTTCCGAAAAGCGGAACAGGATTTAACGTGTGCGCAAGATGTTCTGCATGCGTTCGAACACGGGGCCTCGGTTTATAGTCTCATCCGTAGGGAAGCGAGGCATCAGAGACCTCAACTTCTCCAGGGGCCAGCATATGGAAGACGGCGCCCAACTCCTCTCCCTCGCTGCTTTACCTTCCCTGACCCTAAAGAGGGCAGGTATACATTTACAGCTGGGTGAACTGGGGGACTGTACTGAAACCAAAGCACTTGAACGGTGACCCATCACACAAGTAGCTAAGCCCTCACCCACACTGCCCTCAATTCAAACGTCAGCACCGCTGAGGGGGTAAGTCTCCAGGCCTGTACGACTTTACTGTTCTACGATGCGTCTCGGCTCAGCCACCGTGCTAATGACGCTCTGAAAACTGTAGTGGGTGGCGCTGCTCTTGTGGCGACGCGGTCTCCCCGGAGAAAGCAGCCCGAATTTCACCATGCAGAGAACTCTGCCGTGACTGACAGTGGTATGTATACAACAACACCACCCATCGCTGCTTAACCTGAGAGCAAGTGATCTGACCACTGAGCTACCTCGTCCCCAATCAGTGTAATAATAGGGCTGTTTTCACTTTCTGTTACTCTTCTAAAACCATTACAAAGCCACATTCATAACACCTCTTCCTCATTTAAAAGAAACTAGCCCAATACACGCCGGTCTGTTTGGTTTTAAAGCTAGCCATTGATGCATTCCACCCTTTTGAGACTGATCAGCAAGCCAGTGGCTATGGATTATGAGGGGGAAAGTTTACTGGGCTTTCCCCCTTGATTTCACTCAGGCCTTTGACGTTATTGATCTCGAGCTTTACTTTTTATCCCTGTGCTTTAACACTTACAGTTTTTCTTTCTTCCTGGTAGACAAAAAACATCCAAGCAATCATCACATTCTGAACGTTCTTCTCTTCGAATTTGGTTTCCAACATGGATTTGCTCTAAGTCCTTTCCTCTTCATGGGCTACATTAATTATTCATCTTTAGTCACAGAAATTTCTTGTAATATATTTGTCTATGACCCCACCGTCAACGCAAACCACATTGATCCATGTAAGTTCTGTCAGTTTTTTTCAAGAAATTGTTCATTGGGGATGGACATACAGAAATTGTGTATCCCTTCTTCCGTGGGAAAAAATGTATCAACTCCTGAAAAAAGTTTAAAATCTCGATATTACCTCATCACTTTCTGCTACTGGCAGTGACAAAAATACTGACCAAGTTTAAATTCCTTAAGTTTTGGAAAAGAATCTAGTATCGTTCCCGATCTAATCATCTCTAAAACTTCCTTTTTCTTATTTGCTATCTGGGTACAACTTAACACCTCCAAAATGGAATTCCAAGATTTTTTTCATTCCTTCATTTTGGAAACCATTCAAACGATTCTGTACCAGATGTAAAAGGAAAGAAGTGTGAAACTGAACAAACAACTGCAGTATTGACTGCCAATGAATGAGATCTTGTCCAGGAATGAAAACAAAAACCCTTTTTGTGTGAAGTGGGTTTGAAACTATGAACATTGCCTTTCTGTTTTTATACCAACAACAACAAAAAACAACCAACCAAACAAACAGAACTAGAATTTAAAAATGAGCACGTGTGCACCACGAGAGCTGAATCC
>CM054161.1:7618647-7626147 GCA_028751875.1 Rapana venosa
TTTTTTATTGTTGAAGTTAATTTCGTTTGTGTTGGCTATAATTTCTGTTTCTGTCACTGGAGTTTCTTTTATTGATTATTATGGGTTTTCCCCCGTGTTATATGATTTCTACTGCTATTACTGTCAAGTTTGTTTTGTGTAATGTATATTTTTATCGGTTTGGGGTGGGGTAGCTTAACGTAACTTCAGTTGCAGAGGAAGGGGGTTGTTTTTACTGCTTGTTTGTTAAATGCAGTTTCCATTGTATCTAGCGTAATTCATATTTCGGTCACTATTCTTTCTTCTGTGGACAACAATTATATTCTTTTATTTAATCTAATACAGTTGCCATTGTTTGAAAAAAATTTGTTTTGTTTTCGGTATTTGTGTTTTTCTTTCCTTTTTTTTGGTTTTTTTTTCGGTATTTGTGGGTTTTTTTTCCTTGTTTGTTTGGTTTTTTTAATCGTTGCTGTTTTCGTTCAATGTCATTTTGGTTGTATTTTTTGCAGTTTCTGCTTTAATCGCTTCTTCGTGCTCACTATGATTATTTCTTTGTGTTGTTGGTTTTTACTTGCTTTGGGGAAGGGGAGGAGAGGGGTAAATTGATGCCTGTTGATTCAACCGTTCTGTTTATTTTATCTAATGTATTTATTTGTTTAATTCAATTTCCCTTGTGTTGTTATAGTCTCTGTTTCAGTGTCTACATTTTTCGGTGTACAATTGTGTTTGTGTTGTTTGATATTGTTTCTCTTTTTTTTAAGTTTAATTCTGTTTTGTTTCATACAAACTTGAGTTTGGTTTATACCATGTGTGTTGTCTTCAAATTTGTCGGGTATTCCTTTTCGTTCTCCTGACTGGTAGATATTCTTACATTATTCTGTTTTTTGTGTTCGTTTGCTTATTCGATGTTAACTTTCTGTTTTTCTTTATTATTGTTTCAGGTATTATCATTTGACCTTGTTATGTTTATTGTAGTTTTGTGAAACTTGTTTGGTTTGAATTTTTTCTTAACTTTTTTGTTTTGTTTTGGGGTTATGTCTGTTTTCTTTACGTGTGTTTCTGTAACGTCTTTTGTATGATTACTACTATCTTTACCTCGTTGTGTGTGTGTGTTGTGTGTGGTGTGTGTGTGGTGTGTGTGTGTGTTGTGTGTGTGTGTGTGTGTGTGTGTGTGTGTGTGTGTGTGTGTGTGTGTGTGTGTGTGTCATTATTTATTCGTGGGTGTGTGTTTGTGATGTTCTTCAGTGTGTTTTTATGAATTTTGCTCTTGCTCTTTCATTGCTCTCAGTTCGTTAGTGAAATCACATTCATAAGCTGGTCTTTTTCTTATCTTGTTTTCTTTGGTATGGGTTTTTATCAATTATTTGCTTTGTTCTTAATCCTATGGCTTGTTGTTTAGTTAACGTGTGTCAATGTTCCTTTTCTTTTCATATCTTGTTTCATTTTGTGTAGGTTGTGTCATTTATTTAAGTCTTTCGATTCTTATATACCATGGCTTTTGTATATTACGTTTTTTTTGCTTCATTCTGTTCGATTTATTGTCATTTATACTGTTTTCATATGTTTAGTTTGTTATATTTAAAGGTAGTTTCTTTTCAATTCGGTTTTGTTAATTGTATTACTTTTTTTCAGTTTCATATAATTTGTTCCAATAATTTCATACGTACATTTTTTTACTACTGTTTTTTCTCAATGTAAATTTATCTCTTTCTTTCTGTGTTTAACCTATTCTCTTGTTTCAATTTTCTTTCATGAAGACTTTCGTTAATCATAGATTCTGTGTTGTTTTTTTCCCCCTCAGTTTACTACGCTTTCTCCTCTTCCATACTGTGCTTTTGATACTCTGTTACAAATACATTTTCATCCACACCCACCCCGTCCCTCTCTCCTCTCTCTCTTCTCTCTCTCTCTCTCTCTCTCTCTCACTCTCATCTCACTCCACTCCTCCCTCTCTCTCAATTACAAATCTCTCTCCGGTGACTGTTTAGCGATATGTAGCTTATCAGCTTAACATCAATAAAATTTCGTCTGGTTATCCCCCCCCCCCCTCTCTCTCTCTTTCTCTTTCCCCTACTTCCCCTACCTGTGACACAAACACTCATACACCCAAACATGTATACAAATACACACACAAATACACACGTCTCTCTCTCTCTCTCTCTCTCTCTCTCTCTCTCTCTCTCACACACACACACACACACACACACACACTGACACACTTAAATTTACAAAACTGCATACACAGGGGGATGGTTGTAAAAAAAAGCGCACGAGTGCTTATTCCATTATCCTCGAAACAAAAGAACAAATGTTTTTTTTAACTCTCTCTCCCTCTCTCTCCTCTACCCCCCTCTCTCCCTCTCCTTCTCTCTCCCTCTCCCTCTATCCCCCTCTCTCCCTCTCCCTCTCTCTCCCTCTCCCTCTATCCCCCTCTCTCCCTCTCTCCTCTCTCTCCCTCTCCCTCTATCCCCTTCTTTCCCTCTACCCCGCTCTCTCCCTCTGAAGGCTAAGCCAACTAAGGCACACTACACACACACACTGAACCACAACAGCCTGGAAGGTAGGAGGAGAAGGAGGTAAGCCTAAAAAGTGGCTGCACTTCTGTAATTCTCTCCCCTGTGGGTTAAGCTCGCCTCCCCAAGGTCGGGGGCTTTGCTCGAAGCCACTTGAGGTGGCGCTGGATGTGGCGCAAAGGCCAAGTAGGCTTTGTCTCCAACACTCCGCGCGGCCGTTTCCAACCCTTACACAAAGGCTCGTCAGGCAACCGTCACGCGTCTTCAGAGTGGCCTCATATATCAGCGAACGTTCGGGGCTCTGCCAGTGCGTTCCGTTTTATATTAGCTTCAGCTGGCTGTCATTATGTGCGTGCGCGCACATGCACGCTTACCGTGGCGAGCAAGTGTGCCGTAGGCACGCACAGACCGTGGGTGCAAAACATTTAAGCGCGAAAATACGCGCGTGTACGCGCGCGCGCGCACGCACACACACACACGCACAACCACACACACACAACATATTGTTTTTAGAAAAAGGGTTGATGAAAAAAAAACAAATGCATTGCTTATTTAAGACCACTGGAAAAAAAATTTTGATTGACTTGACTTTATTGAGATTACACCACAACACAACACAAACACCACCAACTCCTCTCTCTTTTTCTCTCTGTTCTCTGTCTCGTCCTCCTCTCCCTCTCTCTCTCTCCTCTCCATCTCCTTACAGGGGGGGGGGGAAAAAAGAGACAGAGATATTTAGAAAAAGAGAGAGAGGGCGAGACGGTAGACAAAAAGACAAAAGGGTGAGACAGACAGCAGACGACAAAGGAGACAGACAAAAAGAGACGACAAAAGAGACGACAAAGAGAGGCAGACAGACAAAGACAGACAGACAAAACAAAAGACAGACATACAAAAGAAAAACGACAAAAGAGACAAGAGAGACATCCAAAGGGCAAAGACAGACAAAGACAGACAGACTGACAGACAGACAAAGGAGATAGACGACAAAGAGAGACAGACAGACAAAGAGAGACGGACAGACAAAGAGAGACAAAGACAGACAGACAAAGAGAGAGACAGAGAAAGAGAGACAGACAGAGAAAGAGACCTATTGCTTTACATTGTGTATTCACCCTCACTCTCACCTACCCCATGGTCTAGAGGGCAGTAGGGGCGCCACTGAAGATTTTGGAACCAGCTTCCTCTTCCTCCGCATTGTGCAGTTTAAAAAAGATAAATCTAGAGCCTATTTTTTAGCTAAATGTGCTAAGGAAGAATTTGTCAAGGAGGAATTACCATCCCTTCCTAGAATCCGTATTGAAGAAAAAAAAATGACACTGACAAGAAGAAGAAGAAGAAGAAGAAGAAGAAGAAGAAGAAGAAGAAGAAGAAGAAGAAGAAGAAGAGGAGGAGGAGGAGGAGGAGGAGGAGGAGGAGGAGGAGGAGGAGGAGGAGAACAAGAACAAGAACAAGAAGAGAAAAAAACGGCAACATCAATAACAACAACAACAACTACAACTACAACAACAACAACAACAAAATGGCAAAACCCCACAAACTAAACAAGGGTTCATATCATGGATGGTGCCAGTAGCTGATAGTAATGAGGCCACTTCAATTCCTTCGCTTCCATCCATTTCCCTTAATTGTCCAAGTGAAAAGGTCCAAGTTTACAGACTAACTGAAAATCCAGACCCTCACCCTTCTCCCCCCCCCCCCCCCCACCTCCCCACTCCCCCACCCCTCATTTCAAAGTCTGTCATAGGGTTATGGTCCTTGTCAATGCTTCCCTTTGACATTCTCTCATCCACAGAGCTAGATCCAGCATAATCTGTGTAAAGGCCTTGTTAACTAGTCTGGCAAAACTAGGGCTGGTTGTTCAGGTCAAAAGTCCTTTAAATTCTGTACCGTAGATGGATTCTGTCTGGAGAAGGCAGTCTGTTAGCGCCCGACACGTCCATCCCTTAATCTCTGCGGAAATAATCCTCTGGGGCAGAATCGCGTGGCGGTTAGAGCGTGGATTAGGGAGCACTGAAGGCGTGAGTTCGGATCTTGAAGTGAACAGGGGCGTTAGCTCTGGTGTGGTGGTAGTTTTTTTTTCAGGGGACGCTATACACTGAGATCATGGAAGCTAAGGCATGCAGAGAGCTGGGCTCGTGCGGCAATTGCGTGCCTGCAGGAGCCTGGCACTGTTACAATTCAGAGTTGTACTTTATTTTGGGGGAGCTCAGGTGGGGAGGTCTTGCGACCACAGTCCCTAAATCGGAGTTATTTCGCTGGGGCTTTAATATATAATTTTCAGCTCATTGGCTAATAATAATAATAATGTATGGAATTTATATAGCGCTGACAGACACAGCTCATTGGCTAATAATAATAATAATGTATGGAATTTACATAGCGCTGACAGACACAGCTCATTGGCTAAGGCGTAGAGAGCCTCTTACACACACGTTAAACATCCATCCATGCATCCATCTGTCATTTCGGCCAGCTGGGCAGATGGGGATTGTTGTTCATGACATACCTGGGAAAATTCATGTGCTTCATAAGTGTGTAGAATCCCTGTGGGGATGCCGGGGACCTGTCAGTATAAATAGCATCCCCACCTTCTGGAAATTCTGCGCAAGGAACTCCCTCTTTTCTATCCCTCTCATTGTTTCACAGATTGCGAGCGAAATGTTCTAACCACTAGGCTATCCCGCCCCCCCACCGTGTGTTGTATTGCAATGAACTGTGTTGTATTGTGGTGTATTGTATTGTATCCCATTTTCTGTGGACAAGATTACTTGATATTTATCACGACCCAGTGACGGTCTTATAATCATAGTTAGGTGTCTGTGTAAGGTAGAATTATTCTCGTTTCGCTGGTTGTCTTACAATTATCGTTCATCTAGCATCTATGGACGTTTTGATTTGTTCATGGTAATTTCTATCTAATTTCTCTGAATTTTTTTTTATCGTGACTTTTCTCTCTTCCTTCTAATTCGCGGACACTTGTCACAGATTCTAACGAACTTGTACCACACGGTTTGCTTTCAACTTTTCTCTTGGCATGGCGTTAGAGGTTTAATTGAATTATCGATACGCTCCCAAAATGAGAAGGTGGCTGGTGTATGAATATGCAATATAAGGGAGCGCCACAGAGTCCACAAAGCTTTGATCTGTTCTGAGGTGTGCTCTTTTTCTTTAAAGGAGAGGGAGGGGGGAGTGGGGGGGGGTCTTGGTGGTCATTTTTGCTGTGACTGTTTTGTGTTCTTTTGATGCTAGAAGACACTTTAGTTGGCCATTCCTTGGAACAGCTGACTTTCAGAAAGAAGAAAAAAAGAAAACCCACGATGTTTGATTTTTTTTTTTAGTTCGGTGGTCTAGAGGTGATTCACCAGTCCAGAAAACGAGAAGTCGTGGGTTCGATCCTCGTTTGAATACGAATGCTAGTTCTTGAGTGGTGGTCTGGTTGCTAGTCTTTGGTATAAGGCGATGAAACAAAAAAGCTCGTAAGGAATAAATGCATACATGCATGCATGTATACATACATACAGACAGACAGACATACATACATACATACATACATGCATGCATGCTTACATACACACATACAGACATACATACATATACATGCATGCATGCACACATACATACAGACAGACATGCATGCATACATACATACATACATACATACATACATACATACATACATACATACATACATAATACATACATACATAATAAATACATACATTAATACATACATACATACATACATACATACATACATACAAACGTACGCACATACATACATGCATGCATACATACATACAAACGTACGCACATACATACATATAGACAGACAGACAGGTATGCATGCATGCATCCAGACATACATACATACATACATACAAGCCTACGCACATACATACATGCGTACATACATACAGACAGACAGACAGGTATGCATGCATGCACGCATACAGACAGACAGACATACAATATGTACGAAATACACAATGTATACATGCATGTACATACATAATTGTATACATCATTCATTTATACATTCATTTGTTTAAACAGAATTTATTCATGAAAGGTGTCATAAAAACGCATAATAACTGTGACAGGACAACAAGGAAAACTTGAATACCAGTCCTTTTACACATTCATTTCCACATACAAACATATATTCTGATTTGAAAATAAGTAAGTATAGTAAATATACGAACATAGTCCAATTCAATCCCTTTATCCCCTCACAAACGGGGAAACTCAAGTGGTTTACATGCCGTACACAAAAAAGTGAATAAGAAGAATAACACAACACAGTACACATCCAACACCTCGCACATATCACAAGAATAATACCTATACCTATACCAATACCTATACCTATACCTAGACCAATACCTATACCAACACCAATACCTATACCTATACCAATACCTATACCTATACCAATACCAGCAGAATAATGCAGAAAGAACATTGCAAAACCCAACAGGAAAACAAAACTCTCCAGAATTCAGACGACAAACGACAGAGATTCAGAATAACGCTAAAAACACGTCCGTTTTTGGGGTGAATGGTAATGAATTCAACATATAAAAAAAAAAAGTTCTAAGTGCACGAATACTTGAATACATCAACACAGAAATCGGCACAAAAGGCGAGTAATTGGAGGAATCACAGAGAAGCAAAAGAAAAAGATTTATATTAAAACAAACAAAACCCAAACAAACAAAAAGATAAAGAAATAAAAAACGGCAGTATTGTATTACGCTCACAGGCTAACCACATGGAATATCCTTTTACATTTTGCCAATACTCACACACGCACACACACACCAACACACACACATACACACACACACACACACACACACACACACACACAACACACACACACACATACACACACACACACACACACACACACACACACACACACACACACATGAGAAAACAAAAAAAGAAAACCAGTTGGTATCACTTTATGTGGAAGGACGTAAAATTGAAAAAAGAAAAACCA
>CM054161.1:7633647-7638647 GCA_028751875.1 Rapana venosa
AATCACGGGGTTCTAATTGTAAAAAAAGCACATGATCTATTCCATTTCCTCAAGATATAAAAAAAAGTTCATCTCTGACGCTTTAGATTTGTTGCTATTAACCAAGAGTCACGCTACATAAATCCATAACATTTAATTAAATAATTATGTATTAATATAGTATTAATGCCTGCAGAAGTCGGAATTGCAATACCCATCACTGGATGGTAAAAAAGTCGCATAGACAAATTTCACCATGGTAACTCGGAAAAGTACAACCTAATTTTTTTTATTTTTCTCTCTCATAAGTTACTAGCTTTCCTACTGACCAGATTTAACCTACTCTAGTAGTAGTAGTAGTGTAGTAGTGTGTGTTCGTGTGTGTGTGTGTGTGTGTGTGTGTGTGTGTGTGTGTGTGTGTGTGTGTGTGTGTGTGTGTGTGTGCTGGCAATTTGTAGGTTCAATTCCCAACTGTATCCCCGAACACGGAATCCAGCTACCTAAATAGTGGAAAGGGTCGGGAAAATGATCGCATAGCAAAAATCTCACCATTGGCGAACCACGGAGCTCTAGCCAAGGAACGAAAAAAGCCCTTGTCTCCGAAGTCGGAATGCAGTTACCTGAATAATATAGGGCAAAGGGTCACATACCCAAAAATTTCACCTTTGGTGAATCTCGTGCCTCTGACCGAAGAACGGGCATAGAACCAGGCTGAATGCATCAATGCATTGCATTAGTCATTTCTTAGAAAGGGCATAGAACAAGGCTGGATGCAGCAATGCATTGCATTAGTCATTTCTCATAACGGGCACAGAACCAGGCTGAATGCAGCAATGCATTGCATTAGTCATTTCTCAGAACGGGCATAGAACCAGGCTGAATGCAGCAATGCATTGCATTAGTCATTTCTCAGAACGGGTATAGAACCAGGCTGAATGCAGCAATGCATTGCATTAGTCATTTCTTACAACAGGAATAGAACAAGGCTTAATGCAATAATGCATTGCATTAGAACAAGGCTGAATGCAGCAATGCATTGCATTCGTCATTTCTCAGAACGGGCATAGAACAAGGCTGAATGCAGCAATGCATTGCATTAGTCATTTCTCAGAACGGGTATAGAACAAGGCTGAATGCAGCAATGCATTGCATTAGTCATTTCTCAGAACGGGCATAGAACCAGGCTGAATGCAGCTATACATTGCATTAGTCATTTCTTACAACGGCATAGAACAAGGCTTAATGCAGCAATGAATTGCATTAGTCATTAATTTTCTACACGTCTTTCTACATTTCTTCCTACCTTTCCATCACAAAATGTCTAAGCTCAGAGATTTTTTTAAGGATAATTTAAACTAATTTCTGTTGCCAAAGATGCTTCTTTTTTATTTTATAAAATCCACTTTTACAGTTTGAACAAACTGATGTCTTTCAGCTTCCGAATGTAAAGACTGATAACTTTCCTAGTTCTTAAAGTCATTGTTATAAGCAAACTGCCATGGCCTACCTTAAAATGTTGTCATGTCGAGCACATGGTCAGAGTTTAGCTTCTTGTTGCTTCATTGTAGGATTTAAGGAGGGGGGGAGGGGTGACTTGTGTTTAAACCAAATAAGAATCTGCGAAAATATATACATAATAATTGCGAATTTATTTCCTTTTTTTTATCTGTTTGTAGATATATATTTTGTTATCATTTCTTTGTATTGCCGTTTCTCATGACAATCTAGTACAAAGAATCTTCTGGCTCATTTATACTCCAAAAGAATATTCCCGTTTGTGTTCAAGTTCTCTCCCTTCCCTTCCCTTGACCATGACCTACTTTCTCACTTCCGCTCCTCAACTTCCTACTTGGCTGGTGGGTTTGGCAGGCAACGATTCAGAATGGCGGCCAACACAATTCAAACTTCCACTTTCAAAAGAAGCAGTCTGATCCCATCCAAAAGCTGTGTCAGTCACTGATGTCAGCTAAATACCAAGGCCTACATGAAATTGTTGCTATGTTGACATTGTCATGTTGACATAGTCCTTCGGATGAGACTATAAACCGAGGCCATGTGCGAACGCATGCAGAACATATTGCGCACACGTGAAATCCTGTTCCGCTTTTCGAAAGAGTAGGCCATTGTGTGCCGGTGGGAACAGATGACAAAATTGACAAAACCGCATACACACGGGGACTGGATGTAAAAATGCACATGAGTGCTTATTCCATTATCCTCGATATACAAAAAAAATCTGAGGGCTTTGATTTGTTGCTTTACAAGATTCAGCACTATATAAATTCCATACGTCATTATTATTATTATTATTATTATTACTATTATTATTATTATTATTATCATTATTGTCTTCAGCCAGGACAAACTCTTAGCATAACAACCTGCACTCTCCTGTAAAGGAGGAAAAAGTCCTCTGAAGTCGGAACGTGGCATCCTACATAGCAAGGTACTTGAAAAGACTCATGATGCAGGCAGACTTGTCATCATCCTGGGTGTACTAACAATCTCACAGCGATTCCCAGGTGGGATGAGGGAAACAGAGTGTAATGTTCTGGGTGACACCACCCCCCCCCCCCCCCAGAGCGTTAAGCTGGGGAACGGCCAACAGGAACAGCATGAAGCAATCACTTCAAGATCAGCAAGAAACGAGTAATCGTGACAATGAGGACGAGCGCTCAGAAAATAAAGACAGGATGAGTGATGGAAATGGCGCCATCATTGAAAACGATGGCACCCCCTTCTTGTGATAACAGCAGACGGTTTAATGGCTTGACTTTCTTCTGGCTTGTGTTGATGTCTCTTTGATTTGTTCTTCAGAGCTATTTCTGTCAAACATCACTCTTGGTCAGAGACTAAAAATGTGTGTGCATCTCTCTCTCTCTCTCTCTTCTCGTCTCTCTCTCTCCTCTCCTCACTCTCTCTCTCCTCTGCTCTGTCTGTTCTCTCTCTCTCTCTCTCTCTCTGTCCTGTCTGTCTGTCTGTCCTGTCTCTCTCTCTCTCCTCCTCTCTCTCTCATCTCTCTCTCTCCTCCTCTCCTCTCCAACTCTCTCTCCTCTCATCCTCTCTCTCTCTCTCTCTCTGGGACTGGATGTAAAAAAGTCACATGATGCTTATTCATTATCCTCCGAATAAATTTGTCATTGTCATCTGTTCTCTCTCTCTTCTCTCTCTCTCTCTCTCCTCCTGCCTCTCTCTCACCTCTCCTCTCCTCTCTCTCTCTCTCTCATCTCTCATCATCTCTCTCTCTCTCCTCTTTCTCTTAAGAAGAGAAACGATGATGTCCTGATTACCTTAGATTGCAAAAATGTTATGTATGTGTTGGAGATACAGGACCTAGGTGTGGAATGTACACAGCATTACCATGATGTATACCCTTCAAATGGGCCATTGGCCTTTCCTTTCTCCACTTCTCTCTCTCTCTCTCTCTCTCTCCTCCTCTCTCCTCCCCCCTCTCTCATTCACTCTCTCTCTCTCATCCTCTCCTCTTTCCACTCTCTCTCTTCTCTCTTCTTTTCCTCTCTTTTTTTCTCTCTCTGTCTCTCTCTTTCTCTCTCTCTCTCTCTCCGCTCTCTTTCTCTCTCTCTCTCTCTCTTCTTTTTCTCTCTCTGTCTCTCTCTTTCTCTCTCTCTCTCTCTCTCTCCTCTCTCTCTCTCTCTCTCATCGCTCGCATCGCTCTCTTTCTCTCTCTGTGTCAGATGACACGCCAATGTCAAAACATCCATTGTCAGAACTACACACACCCAATTTATATGAGGGACATAACACTCCCCCCAACCCCCCCCCCCCCCCAGTCCACCCCCCCCCCCCTCCTCCCCATCCTTCCTGGAAGCAAAGGTTGGAGAGGCTACCAGTGCTGACATGCTCTGCCAGAATTCTGAGCCAAAAAAGCAGAAGACAAAAACAAGTAGGGGCAGATCATTGATGGACGCAGCGTCAGAATCTTGATTTCAGGGCTGGAGTTCAAACCTCCGCTGCAACTGGGGGTAGATATGACTCGATAATCCCTCAGCAATCATTAGATAGGGATGACATGATAATCCCTTCAATAATCATAGATAGAGATGACACGATAATACCTTCAATAATCATAGTGAGGGATGACATGATAATCCCTCAACAATCATGGATAGAGATGACATGATAATCCCTCAACAATCATTAGATAGAGATGATATTATAATCCCTCAACAATCATAGATAGAGACGACATGATAATCCCTCAACAATCATAGGGAAGGATGACACGAGGCTATCCCGTCCCCCCCACACACAGCACAACACACACACACAACAACCCCTCACCCTTACCCCCCCACCCCCCAACCCAAACGATTTTTGAAATCTGGTTTTCTGAAAGGTCGACCTGAAGATATTTTGGGTGAAGAAGATTGTCAAGCAGGATGTTTCATCATTTGAAATGGAGGCAGCTTTCTTGTGTTGTCCCGCCCTGTAGTTCATTCTGAACTGACCGGTCAACTG
This sequence comes from Rapana venosa, assembly GCA_028751875.1. NCBI lineage: Eukaryota > Metazoa > Mollusca > Gastropoda > Neogastropoda > Muricidae > Rapana > Rapana venosa. The sequence continues at coordinate 7,638,106 of CM054161.1, forward strand.
AGGTAGTGATCTGAGGGACAGAGACAGAGACAAAGAGAGACAATGACAATGACAATGACAAATTCTTTTATTTCGAGGATAATGAATAAGCACACATGTGAGAGAGAGAGAGAGAGAGAGAGAGAGAGAGAGAGAGAGAGAGAGAGAGAGAGAGAGAGAGATAAAGAAAAGGAGAGGGAGAGAGAGAGAGGAGGGAGAGAGAAAGGGAGAGGAAGAGAGAGAGGGGGGAGAGAGGGGGGGAGATATTTATTTATTTTATTCTTTTATATCGAGGATAATGGAATAAGCACTTATGTGCTTTTTTACTTCTAGTCCCCGTGTGTATACAGTTTTGTAAATTGTCATCTGTTTCCACCGGCACACAATGGCCTACTCTTACGAAGAGCGGAACAGGATTTAACGTGTGCGCAAGATGTTTTGCATGCGTTCGAACACGGGGCCTCGGTTTATAGTCTCGGTTTATAGTCTCATCAGGGGTCTGTTGTAAGCATAGCTTGACCGAGAACTATGAACTCCCGTATGTGTTCTATTCTGATGTTGTT
>CM054161.1:7656147-7678459 GCA_028751875.1 Rapana venosa
CTCTCTCTCTTTCCTCCTCTCTCGCTCTCTCCTTCTCTTTTTCCTCTCTCTTCTCTCTACTCATATCTCTCTCCTCTCTCTCTCTCCTCTCTCCTTATCTCTCATCTCTCCTTTTCCTTCTCTCATCCTTCGGATGAGACTATAAACCAAAGCCCCGTGAGCGAACGCATGCAGAACATCTTGCGCACATGTTAAATCCTGTTCCGCTTTTCGAAAGAGTAGGCCATTGTGTGCCGGTGGGAACAGATGACAAAATTGACCAAAAAAACGCATACACACGGGGACTGGATGTAAAAAAAACCACATGAGTACTTATTCCATTATCCTCGATATTTTAAAAAAAAATGTCAATGTCTCTCTATCTCCTGGAGACCTGGTCCCAATGCATGCTGGGTAAGGAGATGGATGCAGTGAGATGTGTGACGGAAGCAGTCTCGCCATCTGCAGATAACAGATAGGAGATAGCAGATAACAGATAGGATATAATAGACAGCAGATAGCAGATAACAGATAGCAGATCACAGATAGCAGATAGCAGATCACAGATAACAGATAGCAGATCACAGATAACAGATAGCAGATCACAGATAACAGATAGCAAATAACAGATCACAGATAGCAGATAGCAGATCACAGATAACAGATAGCAGATCACAGATAACATATAGCAGACTACAGACAGCAGATCACAGATAGCAGATAGCAGATCACAGATAGCAGATCACAGATAACAGATAGCAGATCACAGATAACAGATAGCAGATCACAGATAACAGGTAACAGACAGCATATAGCAGATAACAGACAGCAGATAGCAGATAACAGACAGCAGATAACAGACAGCAGATAGGATATAGCAGATATTAAATAGCAGATAACAGACAGCAGATAGGATATAGCAGATATCAAATAGCAGATAACAGACAGCAGATGGTTTAAGCCCTTATCACATAGGCGGCTCTCCCGACAGCAGATAACCTGATTTTTAATGGTATCAGATAGTCGTCTAGTCTAGATAACAGGTTCAGTAGATTAGGGAAGTTGTGCAGAATAACAGGCTCAGGGTTAGAAGATAAATAGATAGGAGATATCAGATTACAAGATAGCAGATAACAGACAGCAGATAACAGATAATGATAGAACGAGATAAAAGCAGATAACAGAAAAAGTAGGATAGCAGATAATAAATAGCAGATAGCAGATAACAGACAGCAGAAAACAGATAACAGCAGATAGCAGACAGGAGATAGCAGATAACAGACAGCAGATAACAGACAGCAGATAACAGACAGCAGATATCAGACAGCAGATAACAGACAGCAGATATCAGACAGCAGATAACAAACAGCAGATAACAGGCAGCAGATAACAGGCAGCAGATAACAGGCAGCAGATAACAGCAGATAACAGACAGCAGATAACAGACAGCAGATAACAGACAGCAGATAACAGACAACAGATAACAGGCAGCAGATAACAGGCAGCAGATAACAGACAGCAGATAACAGCAGATAACAGACAGCAGATAACAGACAGCAGATAACAGACAGCAGATAACAGACAGCAGATAGCAGATAACAGACAGCAGATAGCAGATAACAGACAGCAGATAACAGACAGCAGACAGCAGATAACAGACAGCAGATAACAGACAGCAGATAACAGACAGCAGATAGCAGATAACAGACAGCAGATGCCCGTGTATTGATGTGGAGACAGATGGCTGCCTGCTATCTGTGATGGTTATCTCGGTGGTGGATTATCCTCTGTTTATCTTTGGATGGCAGATAATGTTGTTAAGCCCCCTGCTATCGGCCTCTTGTTTTATCGCTGCTGATGATTTGTCTTCTTTACTTCGATTGTGTGTGTGTGTGTGTGTGTGTGTGTGTGTGTGTGTGTGTGTGTGTGTGTGTGTGTGTGTGGTGTGTGTGGTGTGTGTGTGTGTGTGTGTGTGCGAGCGTGCGTGCGTGTATGTATGTAAATGAGAGAGACAGAGAGAGAGAGAGAAGAGGAGACCCAATCTATCTTGAGGATACCAAAGAATCCCTGGTGTGCATGCTGCATCCAGTCCTCGGCCTTATCGCAATGGGCTTCATAACAAACAATCATAACAAACAACGGTACAGCAATCAGTCTTGAGAAAGACAGAGCCAGAGACAGACAAACAAACAGAGAGACAGACAAAAAGACAGACAGACAGACAGACGGAGATGAATAAAGACCTCTGCACAAGACAAGACAGACAAGGCGAAGATGAAAGGAGGAGAAAAATGCAAATGAGAACGCAAATGACAAACTGCCAGATTTCCTAAAGGAGGGTATTGGGTTGTCCACTACCACACTTTGTTACCAGTGTGAAACAGGACAGGGGTCGGAATGCAGACGATTGATGGAGTGGGGGGGAGGGGGCGGTAAAGATATACGGGGGAGAGGGGGGTGGGGATCACCTAGTGCTTAGAGCGATGAGATCGCGATCTGGCGGCATGGATTCGATTCAGCTTTGGGAAGGCTGCAAGCGCAGGCAGAACAATAAAGAAGAAGAAGAAGAAGAAGAAGAAGAAGAAGAAGAAGAAGAAGAAGAAGAAGAAGAAGAAGAAGAAGAAGAAGAAAGGAAGGAGGAGGTAGGAGGAGGAGAGAGGAGGAGGAGAGAGGAGAGAAAAGGAAGGAGGAGGAGGAGAAGGAAGGAGGAGGAGAGGAGGAGAGGATGGGGTGGTGGTGGTGGTGGTGGTGGTGGTGGTGGTGGTGGTGGTGGTGTGTGGTGGTGATGATGAATGATGATGATGATGAGATGATGGTGGTGGTGGTGGTGGTGTGTGGTGGTTGGTGGTGTGGTGGTGACGGTGAGTGACGACGGGATGACGGTGATGATGACGACGACGACGACGACGATGATGATGATGATGATGATAATGATGATGATGATGACGACGAGACGACGACGACGACGACGATGATGATGATGATGATGATTATTATTATAAATGGAATTCATACAACGCTATGACTTGTAAACCCCCCAAAAAATCAGACCATCTTTCTCAGCGACAGCTGCCGTGTCGATGATGACAGTTTGCATGTTGGACTGTTTGTTCACCATTCAGGTAGCTACCTTCCGACATCGGGGATCACGTCTAAACACGACGCCAGTATGCGTCCGTTGTTGTTGTTTTTCTTCTTCAAATTTTACCCTCTGTTCTTACTGGAATGCATTGGCTTAATCTTCCGAAAAGCGGGGCAGGGTTTTGTAAGATGCTTGTTCTACGTACGTTCATCCATTCATTCATTTTTTTCATTCATTTTTTCATTCATTTATTCTTTTATATCGAGGATAATGGAATAAGCACTTATGTGCTTTTTTTACATCCAGTCCCCGTGCGTATGCGGATTTGTGAATTCTGTCATCTGTTCCCACCGGCACACAATGGCCTACTCTTGCGAAAAGTGGAACAGGATTTAACGTGTGCGCAATATGTTCTGCGTGCGTTGGCACACGGGGGCCTCGGTTTATAGTCTCATCTGAAGGACTTTTGGGGGAGAGTGGAGCGAGTCTGCACTGATGTTAACTCCAGAGGAAAATATCCCCTTGAACAGGAATCGAACCCGGGTCGTCAGATTGCGAGCGCAATGTTCTAACCACTAGGCTGTCCCGTTAGCACACGGGAGCTCAGTCTACAGACTCACTCACAGAACTTTCGGGTGAGTGGAGTCGGCACTGATGTTAGCTCCAGGGGGGGAAACATTCCCCTCAAACAGGCACCTTGGTGGTGGCTGGAATTGGGCCGTCAGATCGCGTCGCGAGCGCAGCAACGCTCTAACCACTAGGCTATCCCGTCCCCCTTGTCCTGTCTTCTAATCCTGCGATTCCACTTGAGCTCTGCTTGGTCTGCGTGCATGAATGTCAAAGCCAATGCAGAGCACTGACTTTGGGATGCCCCGTGTATGTATGTTTGTCCGTCGTGTCCGACGATGACCTCCAAATCAGCAGAGGAGGCAGCTGCTGTTTTGGAAACTGGGCAGAAATTTGATTAAAGTGGAGATGCCTTGCCCACAGCACATCCCCACTCTCTCAGCCAAGTGGGCATAAGGACAGTCAGCGTTGGAGATGCTCTCCAAAGGCCAACCAGCCCCCAGGGCTGCAGCACATAAGGACTGTGCGAGTCAAGCCTCCTAGTCAGAGAGTCATAGTCGATCACTAAAGACTAAGCTGTAAAGTGGAATTCCATGAGTGGGAAAGAAAGCCACTGGTCATACAGCCTCTCACCTTGCTGTTGCCCCCAGTGTCAATGGTTTAATCAAGAACTGTGATAAACCCCAGGCGCTGACGCGTGAATGATGCCCCACTCCTTCCTCAACTCAGTACCAAAGCCATGATCGATTCGCAAGACGGTTTTTTTTTTTAACTGGATGAGTTGTCGTCTTTCCTTGCTGTACAGGGTGGGGGGTTTTTCCTCCCCACTGCGCATGACTGTGTGATGTAAGGGAAGTGGGGTGATGGGAAGGTGTGTGTGTGTATTGGGGGGGGGGGGGGGGGGGGGGGAGGGGAGGGGGAAGAAGATGAATTCTTTAGTTTGTTACAGAGGTGACTGCGAGCAGAAAGGAAGGAAAATGTCTGAGACTGATCTGGCCATGCAAATTTTCTTGGACGTTATGGTGGGCTGACAGTCTCTCTCTCTCTCTCTCTCTCTCTCTCACTCTCTCTCTCTCTCTCTCTCCCTCTCTCCTCTCCCTCTCTCTCTCTCTCCTCTTTCTCCCCCTCCTCTCTCTCTCTCTCTCTCTCTCTCTCTCTCTCTCCCCCCCTCCTCTCTCTCTCTCTCTCTCTCCTCTCCCTCCTCCTCCTCTCTCTCTCTCTCTCCCTCCTCCTCTCTCTCTCTCTCTCTCTCCCTCCTCCTCCTCTCTCTCTCTCTCTCCTCTCTCTCTCCTCTCTCTCTCTCTCTCTCTCCATCTCCCCCCCCTCTCTCTCTCTCTCTTCTCTCTCTCTCTCTCTCTGGTATGACTTCATGGTGGCAGACGTCAAATTGAACACTACTACTTCTAGGGTGTTGTGTGATAGTCCAGTGGTCAGAGCACTCGCTCTCCCCAAGCTTAGGTAAAGCAGTGTTGAAACATGGTTACCAAGTGATTGGGTGACCGTTCATGTGCCTTGGCTTCAGTGCAGTCCCCTAGTTCACCCAGGTGTCAATGGGTACCTGTCCTCTTTAGGGACAGGGAAAGGAAAAAAAACAGCGAGGGAGAGGAGATGGGCGCCGCCCTCAAGATGCTGGCCCCTTACAGAAGCTGAGGTCTCTGACGCCTCGCTCCCCTACGACCGCCTAGGTTATGGGGACACTTTGACCTGTACTTTTGCTACTACCACTCTCTTGTTGTCTATCCCCAACACCCAGATAAGTTATGGCTCACTTGACCTTGACCTTATGGGTCACCTTGACCTTATGGGTCACCTTGGCCTTATGGGACACCTTGGCCTTGTGGGTCACCTTGACCTGTGGGTCACCTTGACCTTATGGGTCACCCTGGCCTTATGGCACACCTTGGCCTTATGGGTCACCTTGACCTGTGGGTACCTTGACCTTGTGTGTCACCTTGACCTTGTGGGTCACCTCGACCTTGACGATGACCTCCACCTCTTGTTGTCTGTCTCCAGATGACGCCGTGCAGCCACCCCCTCCTCTCCACCACCACCACCACCACCACACCCTCCTCCTCCTCCTCCTCATCCTCCTCCTCAGCAGCAGCGGTGCAGGAGGCAGGTCCCTGGGCGGAGAGCCCCTGCCTGTGTACGGACCCTCAGGGGCAGACGCGCTCTCCCTTCTCATCAGGGCCTCTGACCCCCACGACGACCCTGACCTCCTGCTCGGCCTTTGGAATCACCTCGTCAGCCTCCGTCACGTGATGCCTTACGACGAATCGGCTTTCAGCTTGGAGGACGCCAAGAGGTCATTTCCCAACGGCATGAAGAGGAAAATGGTCTGGTCGCCTCTCGGCCAGCTTCCAGCGTCGGCCCGGCTCGGTAGACCTCAGAACCAAAAGGCGAGTTCCGAGGATTCCAGTTCTTCTTTCTTCAGATATGGCTGACTGGTTCACTGACTGGTCCTCTGACTGGTTGACAGGCAGGCAGGCAAGCCGCAAACACACACACACACACACACACACACACACACACACCACACACACACACACACCACTCCCACCACCATCACCACCACCACCACTTTCACCACCACAACTATCACCACACCATCATACCACACCACACATTTTGAATTTATAGACAATTACAAAATGGTTCTTCTTTTCTCGGGTGAAATACCACTACATGACTTTTGTGACACTAAAACTTTTCAAATCTGAATCTGATAATCAACATCAATAAACAGCAGTATTGCTGAAACGAAACATGCAATAAATTGACCAGGGGGGGGGGTGAGGTTTGTTGGGTTTTTTTTTTTAATAAACACAGCAATCTGATTGTCCTCTCTGAAAATGAACCCATTCAACAATTCTTTCTGAAAATGAACACCACAGTCAAACTATTCCTCTGAAAATGAACACAATAACTGTTCTTTCTGAAAAAGAACAATGACTGTTCTTTTGATTATGACACAATCAACTATTCTTTCTAAATATGAACATAGATGAGTCCTTTCCGAAAATGAACACAGCATTTTTTCTGAAATTAATAACTCGGTAGGGTTTGGCCAAATTAACAGCAATTTCTTCAAATAGCCCCTCTACTCTACCAGCACCCCCCCACACTTCCTCCACTACCCCCTCAACCTCCTTTCTTCCAGCACCTCTTCCTAACCTTTAAAATTTCCTCTTATTTCTTCTCTTCCGTAAAAAGACGTTGAGAAAATGTCTCACTGTGAAGATTTGGAAACAATCAAGCAATTCTCTTCTCGCAATTTCTCTTCTTTGCAATTTTTCTCGCAATTCTTCTTCTTCGCCATTTCTTCTCTCCAGTCCTTCTCCCACATCCTTCTTCCAATTCTTCATCTCTTCGCAAATTCTTCTTCTTCTCTTCGCAATTACTTCTCTCTTTTCTTCTCTTCTTCTTCTTCATCTTCTTCTTTCTTTCTCTCCTTCTTCTTCTTCTTCTTCTTTCTTCACATTCTTTCGTTCTTCTTCTTCGCAATCTTCTTCTTCTTCGCTTCTTCTTCTCTCTTCTTCTCTTCTTTCTCTCTTCTCTCTCTCCTCCTCTCTTTTCTTCTTCTTTCTTCATTCTTCTTCTTCTTCTTCGCAATTCTTCTTCTTCTTCTCTCTTCTTCTTCTCTTCTTCTTCTCCTTCCTCCTCTTCTTCTTCCATTCTCTTTCTTCCAATTCTTTCTTTCGCAATTTTCTTTCTTCTTCCTCCTCCTCCTCCTCCTCCTCTCCTCTTCTTCTTCTTCCAATTCTTCTTCTTCTTCTTCTTCTTCTTTCTTCGCAATTCTTCTTCTCTTCTTCTCTCCTCCTCCTCCTCCTCCTCCTCCTTCTTCTTCACATTCTTCTCTTCTTCTTTCTCTCTCCTCCTCTTCTTCTTCTTCTTCTTCTTCTTCTTCTTCTTCTCTCTCTCCTCCTCCTCCTCCTCCTCCTCCTTCTTCTTCTTCATTGTCTCTCTCCTCCTCCTCCTCCTCCTTCTTCTTCTTCTTCTTCGTCTCCTCCTTCTCCTCCTCCTCCTTCTTCTCCTTCTTCTTCTTCTTCTGTCTCCATGACCATCCAGCAGCGCTGATGGAGAGAAGACAGCAGAAAAGAAGACGTGCAGATCTTGACACTGCCCCCCCCCCCCCCCCCACACACACACACACACCCAACCCCCACCCAACCCCTCTAACTGCACAGCTAGGTCAGAGAAAAAATCACCAGGTCACACTTTGTCTTCAGTCAGCGCAAGGCCAAGATGGAGGCTGCCTTGTGTGAAAGATACTGTTGAAGAAAGTGAGCAGACTACTTCAGGAAACAATGTCATTTACCAACCTCCCCCCCCCCTCCCCCAAATCTTCTAATCTCATGAATTCATGTTATTTGGTCCCTAACCTCACGACAGACATGTTGAGTCCAGAGAAATAAAGAAGAAGCTACCTGCTAACAAACCTTGGTTTTTGTCGTCTGGTCTCGTCAGTATGAGAGGCCATGTTGGCGAGGAGGAAGCGGAAGTCACGTTTCACCAGTATCCCATAATGCCCCCGAGCGTGTTCACTGTGTGTTGACATGTGACATGTTTTTACACTGTGTGTTTATATGTGACATGTTTTACACTGTGGCTTTTTTGTATGGGACATGTTTTACACTGTATTTTCACATGTGACTTGTATTACACTCCTTCGATGAGACTATAAACCGAGGCCCGTGTGCGAACGCATGCAAAACATGTTGCGCACACATTAAATCCTGTTCTGCTTTTCAAAGAGCAGGCCATTGTGTGCCGGTGGGAACAGATGACAAAATTTACAAAACCGCATACACACGGGGACGGGATGTAAAAACGCACATGAGTGCTTATTCCATTATCCTCGATATAATATTTTTAAAAAGTCATCTGAGCGCTTTGATTTGTTGCTTTACAAGATTCAGCGCTATATAAATTCCATATATTATTATTATTATTATTTACATGTGACATGGTTTACACTGTGTGTTCACGTGTAACTTGTATTACACTGTGTGTTTACATGTGACATGGTTTACACTGTGTGTGTTCACATGTGACATGTTTTACACTGTGTGTTCACATGTGACATGGTTTACACTGTGTGTTCACATGTGACATGGTTTACAATGTGTGTTCACATGTGACATGGTTTACACTGTGTGTTCATATGTGATATTTTACACTGGGTGTTTACATTTATTTATTTTTTTATTTTATTTTTTATATCGAGGATGGAATAAGAACTCATGTGCTTTTTTACATCCAGTCCCCGTGTGTATGCGGTTTTGTTAATTTTGTCATCTGTTTTCACCGGCACACAATGGCCTACTCTTCCGAAAAGCAGAACAGGATTTTACGTGTGCCCAAGATTTTCTGCATGCGTTGGAACACGGGACCTCGGTTTATAGTCTCATCCGAAGGACTTTGACATTCAGTTCGATTTTTTTGTCAAACTGGGAAGAAAAGGCGAGGCTGGGAATCGAACCCAGAACCTCACGGTTAACTTGTTGGCAGGCGAACGTCTTAACCATCCTGCCACCATGTGACTGTTACCTGCAGGACAAGACGTCTTGTCCAGTCCACTCTCTGATGATGTCTTCCCCTCATTTTCTCTGTCTGCCTCTTCTCTTCCTCTCCTTCCCTCCCTGTGCTGTTCCCTGCAGAACAGCTGTACACACTGATGTTCCTGGAGACACTCTGCCCTAATGACCTGGGTGTGCGTCCTTCGTCCTTTGTCAATCGTCCTTCGGATGGGACCAGAAACCAAGGTTACGCGAGCGAATGCGCCAGAACATCTTGCCCACACGTTAAACCTGTTTTGCCTTTTGGAAGAGTAGGCCATGTGTGCTGGTGGGAACGTGTGACAACATTTACAAACCTGCGTGTACACGAGAACTGGATGTAAAAATAAAAAAAAGCACATGAGTGCTTGTTCCATTTTCTTCGAAATAAAAGAATAAATGAATTAATAGATTAGTTAATGAATGAATGAATAAGCAGATAAATAAATACTAGAATGAATAAATGTATAGATGCACAGTTGTAGCACTACATTTCATTTAGCCACTCATAGTGTGTGAGGTACGTGTCCTGCTGTTCCCACACCACTCATACAGATCTCACCACTCACCCCTACCTAGTCTCCTAATTTTCTGTGGATCATCAGGACCAGAGGTTTAATGGAGTGTATCAATGTTAGGCCGCCGCCAGGCCACCAATCAGAGCGACTGCAGGGTCACTTGGGTTGTGTTCATTTCTGCCCTTACATGGTAAAAACACAGGAACTCCACATCTTAAGTTTTGATTTGTTGATTTGAGCGCTTTGATTTGTTGCTTTACAAGATTCAGCGCTATATAAATTCCATACATTATTATTATTATTATTAAAGTTTCCGAGAAAAAATCGTTTCTTTTGGTGTGATTGGGTAAGTAGACAGAAGCAAAGTGTTTGTGTTTAATTTTGGTCTGTTTAGTCCAGGTATGGGGAAGGGATAGCTCAGTGGTCAGAGCACTCGCTTTCCCCCAGCCAAGTTAAGCAGCATCGAGCGTGGTTACCACTTGAATGGGTGACCGTTTGCGCGCCTTGGCTTCAGTACTGTCTCCCAGTTCACCCAGCTGTCAATGGGTACCTGCCCTCTTTAGGGTCAGGGAAGGTAAACAGCGAGGGAGAGGAGATGGGCGCCACCCTCAATATGCTGGCTCTAGAGAAGCTGAGGTCTCTGACGCCTTGCTCCCCTACGACCTTACAGGTTATGGGACACCTTTACCTTTTTACCTTTAGTCCAGGTAGTTGTTTTTTTATATAATTCTTTTATATCGAGGATAATGGAATAAGCACTTATTGCTTTTTTTACATCTAGTCCCCGTGTGTATGCGGTTTTGTAAATTCTGTCATCTGTTCCCAACGGCACACAATGGCCTACTCTTACGAAAAGCGGGACAGGAATTAACGTGTGCGCAAGATGTTTTGCGTGTGTTCGCACACGGGGCCTCGGTTTATAGTCTCATCCGAAGGATCCGAAGCATCTAGATCTACATTGTGCAGAGTGAGGTTTGGGATCAAACATTAGGTCTACGGGGATTTTTCTCGAGACTGGGCAAATGGAATTCCTGTGTGTTAAAAGGTAAATGGTGTCCCATAACCTATAAGGTCGTAGGCGAGCGAGGCATCAGAGACCTCATTTCTCTAAGGGCCAGCATCTCGCTGCTTTACCTTCCCTGACCCTAAAGAAGGCAGGTACTCATTGACAGCTGGGTGAACTGGGGGACTGTACTGAAGCCAGGGCAGCGCAAACGGTCACCCATCCAAGTGGTAACCACGCTCGATGCTGCTTAACTTGGCTGGAGGAAAGCGAGCGCCCTGACCACTGAGCTATCCCGTCCCCTGTGTGTGACCATGTGGAAAACTTGTTTGTTCCTCCGCTACAGCTCCGAGGTTTACCAATGGTGAGATTTTTTACGTATGCAACCCTTTTTCCACCATTAAGGTAGCCGCATTCCGACTTCGGGAAAACAGCTGGGAATTGAATGCACCAATTTTTGCCAGGAAAGTCGGGAAGTATCTCCCCAACTCTTTTCGTTTTTCAACTGTCGTGGGTTCTTTTGAAGCCCGAAAGTAAGCACACGGGTCTGCCTGGTTTAGAGTTTTCTCCGAAAGACGACATTCAGTTCGATTTTCCTGTCAAACTGGAAATCGAACCCAGAACCTCACGGTTTTACTTGTTAGCAACCGAACGTCTTAACCATCCTGCCACCTTCTTCCTTCTTGACCTTGTGGAAATAATGTCATTACTAGTGGTAAAAATGTCGTCAATACTGACAAAAACGTCATAGGTAGTTGTTTGTTTTTTTTCTTTTTTCGTTTTTTTTTTTTTTGGTAAGGCCTACCATTGGTAATAACGTAATCAACACCCAGACTTACATCATCAACATCTGGACTAACGTCATCAATACTTCCTCAGAGGCGCACTATGTGTGTGTGTGTGTGTGTTTAGAAGCCAGAGTTGCTGTTCTGGTTTCATGTTTAATCTCTGATATTCCCCCGAAGTCGGAATGCGGCTACCTTCAAGGTGGCCAAAAACGGACGCATTTGCAAAATCTCAGCATTGGTGAACCTCAGAGCTCTAGCCGCAGAAGGGAGAGAAAAGAAATGCCGGTTATCATGGGTTCGTCTTGTTTTATTTATTTTTATTTATTCATTCTTTTATATCGAGGATAATGGAATACGCACTCGTGTGCTTTTTTACATCCAGTCCCCGTATGTATGCGGATTTGTAAATTTTGTCATCTGTTCCCACCGGCACACAATGGCCTACTCTTTCGAAAAGCGGAACAGGATTTAACGTGTGCGCAAGATGTTCTGCGTGCGTTCGCACACGGGGCCTCGGTTTATAGCCTCATCCGAAGGACTTTGACATTCAGTTCGATTTTTGGGGTCAAACTAGGAAGAAAGGGCGAGGCTGGGAATCGAACCCAGAACCTCACGGTTTACTTGTTGGCAGGCGAATGTTTGATTACTAATGTCCAAAGTTCTGATCTAAAACCAGGCAGCAGTGATTCTCAACTGTGTTTGCACTTTGATAAAGCACGCCCAGAAGTCAAGGGAGATTACTGAGGACAAAGCTGATAGGATTATTCAGAAGAAAAACAAATGGTGGGTAGCATTAAAACATGACAAACATCTTTCCCTCAAAGTTATCGACATAATTCTGCTAAGATTCAGCTCATCTTAAGCTTTTACGTTCCAAACTGTTGTCTTGAGATAAAATAACAAAAAAACCTGCTGTTTCAAGTTTGTCTAAAAACCGAAATCGGAACATGTTTTGTTAATGGATGGCTCCGATAAAAAGACACAATGAGTGAAATCGCAGCATGAAGGTTTTCTGGCTTAGCAGATAGAATGTTGAGCTCGCCAGACAGGGCTGGTTCCAGTCCACAACAGATACGCCAGGTTGAGGGAGTTTTCCTCTGGAAATCCTCTGGCATTGGTGCTGTCTCAACTCCCCCAAAAGACCTGATTATTATCATATATATTCCTCAGGGCGGGGACTGGATGTAAAAAAAAAGAGCACATGGGTGCTTATTCATAATCCTCGAAATAAAAGAATTTGTCATTGTCATTAGAATATAAACGAAACCCCATGCACACACACACACACACCACACACACACACACACACACACACACACACACACACACACAGAGGCAAACCATCTAGGCACACATCAACACCTGTTTTGCCTTTTGGAAGTTTGGTTGTTGTTTTTTTATTTCATCCTTTCATTTCGAGGATAACTGAATAAGCGCTCGTGTGCTTTTTTTTTCTTCATCTAGTCCCCGTGTGTATTGCGCGTGTCAGTATGAAGGGATGACAAAATTCAGGTCGAAATGCGGCTACCTTCATGGTGAGCAAAGGGTAGCACAGGCAAAATTTCATCACTGGTGAACCTTGCCAAAACAAAAACAAACAAAACAAAAAAACAAAGAAAAATACGAAGAAAAAAAACCCACCTCCTACAATTCTGTCACATGAGGAATCCAACGTTTAAACCACGAGACCAATCCTCCCCTTGACCAGTCACCCTCAAACCACCCCTTCTTTGTCACCCTCAAACCACCCCTTTCTAAGTCACCCTCAAACCACCCCTTGCTAAGTCACCCTCAACCCACCCCTTGCTAAGTCACCCCCAGTCCACCCTGCTCAGTCACCCTCAAACTACCCCTTGCTAAGTCACCCTCAAACCACCCCTTGCTAAGTCACCCTCAAACCACCCCTTCTAAGTCACCCTCAAACCACCCCTTGCTAAGTCACCCTCAAACCACCCCTTGCTAGGTCACCCTCAAACCACCCCTTGCTAAGTCACCCTCAAACCACCCCTTGCTAAGTCACCCTCAAACCACCCCTTGCTAAGTCACCCCAGTCCACCCTGCTAAGTCACCCCAGTCCACCCTGCTAAGTCACCCCCAGTCCACCCTGCTAAGTCACCCTCAAACCACCCCTTGCTAAGTCACCCCCAGTCCACCCCTTTCTAAGTCACCCCAGTCCACCCTGCTAAGTCACCCAGTCCACCCCTTTCTAAGTCACAACATCACCTTTGCCGGGAACATTGGAAGCTATTTGTGATCAGTATATAATTATAAACATGGGAAATCTTGGGAGAGTTTTCCTTTTTTTTCGTTCCGAAGTTCACTAATGGTGAGATTTAGCGTATGCGAATTTTTTTTTTTGGCCATCATGAAGGTAGCCGTTTTCCGTCTTTGGGGATGTTTGCTGGATTAGTTTTCATAATCCACTAAACGCTGACATGAATTACGGGATCTTTAACGTGCAGATTTGATCTTCTTCATGGGTATATACACGGCGGGGGGTGGGGGAATGAAAGCACTGGCAGGTCTGCACTTGAAGTTGGCCTGGCAGACCATAAAAATCCCCACCCTTAATTCACCAGTGAGAATCGCTGAGATTCAAACCCACGACTCTATGCACACATGGGATTGAAGTCGAACGGTCTACCACTTGACTATGACATCCGTCTAGTTTTCCATAATAATTATTTAGCGCGGGATTGCTTTGGAGTGGATTCAAAATGGCAGAGTGTATGCCCAACTTGCGAATATTGACGCCAGCCTGTGGTATACTAAAGTTGGTGGTGGCTGCTCATTTTGAGGTAGCACGCGTTGATTCCCTAAGTCACCAATCCTCTTGCTAAGTCACCCCCAATCCCTTCAGAGAGGGGTTTTTTCTCAGGATCCCCCCCTCCCCTCCACCCCACCCTGATCCAGTCCTTAGAGACAGAGGGAATCAGTTGCCGAAGCTGACTGTGGAATCCTGCCTCTCCAGGGTCCTGATTAGAGGGTAGGTAGGATCGCGGGTACCACTGCTCTGCTAAGCTAGATTGTGCTGCTGCTGTTGCTGTGCTGGTAAAAGAGGCGATTGAGGTCAACCTGCACCTGTGGACAAAGTCCTCCTCGCCACTGTGCTGGGGAACTGGGTCCAAAAGTCCCATAAACGTCCTTATCCACAGAGAGAGAGGGAGAAAGAGAGAGAGAGAGAGAGAGAGAGAGAGAGAGAGAGAGAGGCTATCTGAGGAAGCTTGCTAAAAAGAGACGTATCAGACACAGACCTGTCAACGCCTACTACAGATGATAATGGCTTTTGGAAGCATGTCAACTGAAACCCCAGAATGGAAACAGGACTTCGTTGCGAAAATGTTCACAGTTTCTGGCAAGTTCTGTCGTGTATAGCTTGTTGTTGCTGTTGTTTTTGCTGTCGTTGTTGCTGCATGCCGTGTTTGCTGCTGCTGTCCTTGCTGTTCAGCGTTGCCTATAACCTCAGAGACCCCTACCTAGGCTGCCCAGAAGCGGCTCTCAGTCTCATCAGCGAGTCCCCGAGGAAATACACCCTGGTTTGCCTGTGCTGCAGTTAGCGGAATGCTTCACCATGATAGGTACCTGTACTCCGACTTCCGGAGAATTGTTCTTCCTTTAGAGGAGGATGCAAATTGCTCTGCAGGAAATGTGTCATGGGTTTAGACAATAAATATTAACATCTCATGTCAAAGCATAACGCCATTGTCATGCGGGCTATATAACATCACATATCACCATTGTCATGCAGGTTATATAACATAACAAATCACCATTGTCATGCCGGGTATATAACATCACATACACCATTGTCATGCAGGCTATATAACATCACATATCACCATTGTCATGCAGGCTATATAACATCACATATCACCATTGTCATGCAGGCTATATAACATCACATATCACCATTGTCATGCAGGCTATATAACATCACATATCACCATTGTCATGCAGGCTATATAACATCACATAACGCCATTGTCATGCAGGCTATATAACATCACATATCACCATTGTCATGCAGGCTATATAACATCCCATATTATTAAACCATAACACTATTGTCATGCAGACTATATAACATCCCATATTATTAAACCATAATATCATTGTCATGCGGGCTATATAACATCACATATCACCATTGTCATGCAGGTTATATAACATCACATATCACTATTGTCCTGCAGGCTATATAACATCACATATCACCATTGTCATGCAGGCTATATAACATCACATATCACCATTGTCATGCAGGCTATATAACATCACATATCACCATTGTCATGCAGGCTATATAACATGCCATATTATTAAACCATAATACCATTGTCCTGCAGGCTATATAACATGCCATATTATTCAACCATATCACCATTGTCCTGCAGGCTATATAACATCACATATCACCATTGACCTGCAGGATATATAACATCCCATATTATTAAACCATAATACCATTGTCATGCAGGCTATATAACATCCCATATTATTAAACCATATCACCATCGTCATGCAGGCTATATAACATGCCATATTATTAAACCATAATACCATTGTCATGCAGGCTATATAACATCCCATATTATTAAACCATAACACCATTGTCCTGCAGGCTATATAACATCACATATCACCATTGACCTGCAGGATATATAACATCCCATATTATTAAACCATATCACCATCGTCATGCAGGCTATATAACATGCCATATTATTAAACCATAATACCATTGTCATGCAGGCTATATAACATGCCATATTATTAAACCATAACACCATCGTCATGCAGGCTATATAACATGCCATATTATTAAACCATAACACCATTGTCATGCAGGCTATATAACATCCCATATCACCATTGTCATGCAAGCTATATAACATGCCATATTATTAAACCATAACACCATTGTCATGCAGGCTATATAACATCCCATATCACCATTGTCATGCAGGCTATATACAGGCCATATTATTAAACCATAACACCATTGTCATGCAGGCTATATAACATCCCATATCACCATTGTCATGCAGGCTATATACAGGCCATATTATTAAACCATAACACCATTGTCATGCAGGCTATATAACATCCCATATCACCATTGTCATGCAGGCTATATAACATCCCATATCACCATTGTCATGCAGGCTATATAACATCACATATCACCATTGTCATGCAAGCTATATAACATGCCATATTATTAAACCATAACACCATTGTCATGCAGGCTATATAACATGCCATATTATTAAACCATATCACCATCCTCATGCAGGCTATATAACATCACATATCACCATTGTCATGGAGACTATATAACATCACATATCACCAATGTCGTGCAGGCTATATAACATCACATATCACCATTGTCATGCAGGCTATATAACATCACATATCACCATTGCCATGCAAGCTATATAACATGCCATATTATTAAACCATAACACCATTGTCATGCAGGCTATATAACATGCCATATCATTAAACCATAACACCATTGTCATGCAGGCTATATAACATCCCATATCACCATTGTCATGCAGGCTATATAACATCCCATATTATTAAACCATAACACCATTGTCATGCAGGCTATATAACATCACATATCACCATTGTCATGCAGGCTTTATAACATCACATAACGCCATTGTCATGCAGGCTATATAACATCACATATCACCATTGTCATGCAGGCTTGATAACATCACATATCACCATTGTCATGCAGGCTTTATAACATCACATATCACCATTGTCATGCAAGCTATATAACATGCCATATCATTAAAACATAACACTATTGTCATGCAGGCTATATAACATTCCATATTATTAAACCATAACACCATTGCCATGCTCGCTATATAACATCCCATATTATTAAACCATAGCACCATTGTCATGCAGGCTATATAACATACCATATTATTAAACCATAACACCATAGTCATGCAGGCTATATAACATGCCATATTATTAAACCATATCGCCATTGTCATGCATTGTTATTTATTCTTTTATATCGAGGATAATGGAATAAGCACTCATGTACTTTTTTACATCCAGTCCCCGTGTGTATGCGACTATAGTGCCGCATAGTGTATTCCAACTTTTTAGCTTGGTGTGTGTGTGTGTGTATGTGTGTGCGTGCGTGCGTGCGTGCGTGCGTGCGTGCGTGCGTGCGTGTGTGTGGAGGAGAGAGAGAGAGAGAGAGATGAGAGAGAGAGAGTGTGTATGTGTTTAACAGAATGTTACCTTTTATCATGTGGGTTCAAATTTATATATGTCCATATACTATTAGTTTTTAAATGTTTTTAATCACTGTTAAAATAAATTTCCTTTAATATGGTTGTGTGTGAAGGAGTGTGTGAGTGTGAGTGTAAGTGTGTGTTTAACAAATGTTGCCTTTTATCACATGCAAATCTTCTATAATTATATGCCTGTATTCTATGACTTTCTGAGATATGTTTTAATCACTGCAAAGCAAATTTCCTTTAAACAGAGGACAATAAAAGAGTTGAAATGAATAGAATTCCGAGGTTCCCCACTCGTGAGATTGTGCGTATGCAACTGTGTGACAGTCATTGAGGTAGCCGCATTCCGACTTCGAGGATGATGTCTACCCTAACGACACACAAGGGCCTACTCCTCCAAAAGGCGGAACGGGTTTTAGCGAGTGTGCAAGGTGTTCTGCGTGCGTTCGTACACACGACCTCGGTTTGTAGTCTCCCTCTCTGAAAGATTTTTGGAGAGTGGAGTCAGTACTGATTTTAACTCCAGGGGGGGATAATTCCTCAAACAGGGGTTCGGGGGTGGTCGAACCGGGCCGTCAGATCGCGGCTCAAATTTCTAATTAGCTAGACATTCCCCCCTTCATCGGTAGTTAGGTAAAGCGCTGTCTAGAAAGCGAAAAGTCGTGTCGGAATGTATGCGCTGGTTCGTATCCCGTTGGGCCGAAATTTTCCCCATCAATTTGACCATGAGTGTTGGTCTGGGCGAGTCTTTCGGATGAGGGACGATAAACCGAGGTTCCCGTGTGTTCAGAAATGTATGCAGCGTTACGTAAAAGAACCCACGGCAACTAGAGGTTGTCCCTGGCAAAATTCTTATAAAAAGCCACTTAGATAGGAAAGGATATACGTTGCAGCAAACACAAAAAAAGGGTGGCGCTGCTCTTGTGGCGACGTGCTCTCCCCGGGGAGAGCAGCCCGAATTTCACGCAGAGAAATCTCGTGACTTAAAGTGGTATAAATAAATCCCCATCCCCACCCCCTCGGGAGAAATAAGTTTGGGGCTGAAACTAGAAGTTTGACTGATCAGGGAGATTAGCTGGAAGAGAATTCCTGACAGTGGGAAGGGGGGGATCTGAAGGCTTGTTTACTGGCACTAACTACTGCGTGTTAGGGTTTTGAGGTATTTGGTTTTTTGGGGGGTTTTTAAAGCACTGACAGCAAAGGATGGAAAGGAGTCCACAGTTAATGCTGGTCAGTAGAGAGAGCCTGCATGCCCGTGGGCTTGCGCGCGCGCACACACACACACACACACACAACACACACCACACGCAGCACGCAGCACGCACACACACACACACACACCCACACACACACACACCGCGCGCGCGCGCGCACATTGAAAGCCAAAAGCAGAACAGGAGCAACGGAAGTACAGACATGGAATGACAATCAAAACCCAGCTCTGCCAGGAAAAAAAAAAGGCTGCACTCCAGCAGTAATTTTATGCCCATTTTCAGTTGTTTTTCCTATAAACTCTACCACATACAGCACTTCGGTTTACCATTGCATTCCCCACCCCACCCCCACCCCCACCCCAACATAAAAAGCCCAACATTTTTGGTCAAAAACTAGCTTCTTACTTACAGCTTAGACGATTGCGCACAAGACAGTATTGTTGGTTTGATTTATTTTTCTCCGCAAACATTGTACCCTCTCAGTCTCTTCTCAACATAGCAACACTGTCTTCTGCAGTTCTAGCTAAAGATAGCAACACTGACTTCTGCAGTTCTGAACATAGCAATACTGTCCTCTGCAGTTCTCAACATAGCAACACTGTCTTGTGCAGTTCTCAACATAGCAACACTGTCTTCTGCAGTTCTGCCTAAACATAGCAACACTGTCTTCTGCAGTTCTCAACATAGCAACACTGTCTTCTGCAGTTCTGGCTAAACATAGCAACACTGTCTTCTGCAGTTCTCAATAGAGCAACAATGTCTTCTACAGTTGTAAACATAGCAACACTGTCTTCTGCAGTTTTAAACATAGCAACACTGTCTTCTGCAGTTCTGGCTAAACATAGCAACACTGTCTTCTGCAGTTCTCAACATAGCAACACTGTCTTCTGCAGTTCTGGCTAAACATAGCAACACTGTCTTCTGCAGTTCTCAATATAGCAACAATGTCTTCTACAGTTGTAAACATAGCAACACTGTCTTCTGCAGTTTTAAACATAGCAACACTATCTTCTACAGTTCTAGCTAAACATAGCAACACTGTCTTCTACAGTTCTAAACATAGCAACACTGTCTTCTGCAGTTCTGCCTAAACATAGCAACACTGTCTTCTGCAGTTCTGCCTAAACATAGCATCACTGTCTTCTGCAGTTCTGCCTAAACATAGCATCACTGTCTTCTGCAGTTCTCAACATAGCAACACTGTCTTCTGCAGTTCTCAACATAGCAACACTGTCTTCTGCAGTTCTCAACATAGCAACACTGTCTTCTGCAGTTCTCAACATAGCAACACTGTCTTCTGCAAGTTCTGAACATAGCAAAACTGTCTTTTGCAGTTCTCAACATAGCAACATGCTCTTCTGCTGTTTTAAACATAACAACACTGTCTTCTGCAGTTCTAGCTAAACATAGCAACACTGTCTTCTGCAGTTCTCAACATAGCAACACTGTCTTCAGTAGTTCTCAACATAGCAACACTGTCTTCTGCAGTTCTCAACATAGCAACACTATCTTCTACAGTTCTAGCTAAACATATCAACACTGTCTTCTGCAGTTCTCAACATAGCAACACTGTCTTCTGCAGTTCTGGCTAAACATAGCAACACTGTCTTCTGCAGTTGTCAATAGAGCAACAATGTCTTCTACAGTTGTAAACATAGCAACACTGTCTTCTGCAGTTTTAAACATAGCAACACTATCTTCTACAGTTCTAGCTAAACATAGCAACACTGTCTTCTGCAGTTCTAAACATAGCAACACTGTCCTCTGCAGTTCTGCCTAAACATAGCATCACTGTCTTCTGCAGTTCTCAACATAGCAACACTGTCTTCTGCAGTTCTCAACATAGCAACACTGTCTTCTGCAGTTCTCAACATAGCAACACTGTCTTCTGCAGTTTTGCCTAAACATAGCATCACGTCCTTCTGCAGTTCTCAACATAGCAACACTGTCTTCTGCAGTTCTCAAGCATAGCAACACTGTCTTCTGCAGTTCTCAAGTTATGCAACACTGTCTTCTGCAGTTTGCCTAAATAGCATCACTATCTTCTGCAGTATCTCAACATTAGCAACGACTTGTCTTCTGCATGTTTCAACATTGCAACCTGTCTTCTGCAGTTCTAAACATAGCAACACTGTCTTCTGCAGTTCTCAACATAGCTACACTGTCTTCTGCAGTTCTGGCATCAAATCGCGGACCTGACCATACGAGGCCAGCAGTAGAGTTGCCGTGATGTGCTTTGCTAAAAACCTGCACTGCAGAGTGGTTGCAGGTGTATTATGTCTACTGCAGCTATGGGTGCAGGTGTATTATGTCTACTGCAGGAGTAGGTGCATGTATAGTCTGTGTCTACTGCAGGAGTGGGTGCAGGTATAGTCTATGTCTACTGCAGGAGTGGGTGCAGGTAGAGTCTGTGTCTATTGCACGAGTGGGTGCAGGTAGAGTCTGTGTCTATTGCACGAGTGGGTGCAGGTAGAGTCTGTGTCTATTGAACGAGTGGTTGTGCAGTAGAGTTGTGTTATTAAACAGTGGTGCAGGTATTTACTGTGTTCTATTGCACGAGTGGGTGCAGGCTAGAGCTGTGTCTATTGCTCGAGTGGTGCAGGTAGCGTCTGTGTCTATTGACGAGTGGTGCAGGTATAGTCTGTGTCTATGCAAGAGTGGGAAGTATAGTCTGTGTCTAGCACGAGTGGGTGCAGGCTTAGATCTGTGTCTACTGCACGATAGTGCAGGTATAGTCTGTTCTATTGCCGAGTGGGTGCAGGTAAGTCTGTGTCTATTGCACGAGTGGGTGCCCGGTAGAGTGGGTCTATTGCACGGGGTGCAGGTGTGTCGTTCTACGAGGACTTCTCAAGGGGAGCTAAAACCCCCTCCCCCTTTTCTCTTTAATGCTCTCTGTTTTGCTCCGGGCCCTTTTTCTTTCCACGGGTTCCCCCAATTATTTTTACTTTAGTTTAATTCCCCCCAAAAACAAAAGTGGTAGAGCAATGGGAAAAATTTAGATCCTCCTGTGCTGATTTTTTATCCCTGATGCCCCTAAGTTTATCTGGGTGATTTCAATTTAAATGTTCCCCTTTCAAAAAATACTGAGAACTATGAAAAAGTTGTGACCTGCCTAAAGAAAACAAGACCTTAGACTTGTCTAGGGACTGTAGCGGGGGCCTATAGATCGTTGCCCTTTTCCCCCCCTGGGTCTTGACCACAATGCGTTCTTCTTTCACCCATGTACCAGTCGTGTTTCGGCGCCTTCAAACCATAGTCAGGACCGCAAAAAATGGACTGTGATAGTTTAAAAAGTCTGCAAGGTGCTTTGTTGCATCTTTTT
>CM054161.1:7678959-7698872 GCA_028751875.1 Rapana venosa
GCTATATAAATTCCATACATTATTATTATTATTATTATTATAACATTTATCAGTTTATTTCATCAGTTATAGCTATAGTTACTGACGACAATGGCAGTTTATTTCATAAGTTATACCTATGGTCCTGGGCAGATTGCAACATTTTTTGGTTGTTTTGTTTTTTGGGGGGTTTTTTTGATTCACAAGCATTAACAGGGGGCTGAACGTGCCAATAAGGCACAAAGGCATTGATGATGATGATGATGATGATGATGATGATGAACAGCCAAGTGGTTAGAGTGTTGAACTAATGCTCTGACAGTATGGGCTCCAGCTGCCACCAGGATACCCACTGAAGGGAAGTTTGTACTGGAGTTTGAAGTAAAGGTAAAGGTGTCCCATAACCTATAAGGTCATAGGGGAGCGAGGCTCACAGACCTCAACTTCTCCAGGGGCCAGCATATTGAGGGCGGCGCCCATCTCCTCTCCCTCGCTGCTTTACCTCTCCTGACCCTAAAGAGACAGGTACCAATTTACAGCTGGGTGAACTGGGGGAACTGTACTGAAACCAAGGTGTACAAACGGTCACCCATCCAACTGGTAACCACGCTCGATGCTGCTTAACTTGGCTGGGGGAAAGCGAGTGTTCCGACCACTGAGCTATCCTGTCCCCAGGAGTGGACTGAAGTTTACATTGATCAATACCAACTCCCTGAAAGTACTTTGGATGAGACTATAAACTGAAGACCCATATATAAACCCACGCAGAACATCTTCCACACACATTTTAAAACCCGTTCCGCCTTTCAAAAGAGTAAGCCATAGCATACCTGTACGAACAGACGACAAAACTGTTCAAACACGCGCACACTGGTGTTTAAAAAATCACCCCTGAAGTCAGAATGTGGCTGCCTTAATAATGGCGGGCAAATAGCTACCAACACTAAACCTCACCACAGGTGAACAACCTCAAAGATCTAGCTGAGGAATGGAAAAAAAAAAGAAAAAGAAAAATAGTCATAGCAACAACAGCACCACAGCTGTCAGTTTCCATTCCCCCACTTTCAGCTCCTCTCAGCTGCTATCCATCCCATCCCAGCTGGTGCTAACTACAGCAAAACTGACCACACTTGGACTTGGTAAAAGGAAGGAAGGGGGTAATTTTAGCACTGGGCCCTTGACTGAGTTATGTTAGATTTGTGCACTGTGAGCAGTGCTGACTGATGTCTACTATCCATCGCTGTGTTGGTACCATCTGCTCAGCTTCACATTTTTCACAGATCTACATGCTGGTACAAACATAATTTCATGCAGGAATTATCCAAATGATATTCACCCAATACAAAACTAACCAAAAATGACCAAAACAAAAACAAAAAATAAAGAAGAAGAAAAAAGCAAAAAAAAACCCAAACCCCCAAAACCAAACAACAAAAACCACTGCTGCTTCTAAGGGAAGTAATCCTGTACAGCTCCAAAACAGATTCCTTCCCTTCACTTGACTGTGGATCACATTCAACAGTTTTTAAAAAATAAACAAAATAGAAATACAAAAGAAGCCACACTATATTTTTGAAGTGAATACTTCACTCCATCAAAGTTCTTATGAGAAAAAAATACCTTCTGGCAGAGACTTCTCATTTTCACACATTTAAACTGATAAGAAACGAGGTGATCAGAGACATGGTAGGAGCCACACCCGTCCTACACCATATTGAACAACAATGAACCAAGTGGTTCAGGCACCTCACACGGATGCCGCCAAACCAGCCAGCCTTGCGTGCTTACGACTTGAGGTACTCTGGCACGAGGGCCAGAGGTAGACCCAGGCGACGCTGGAGTGATTCCGTGGCAGAAACACTGAAAGACCATGGATTGTCCCTCCTCCAACCTACCCGCCTTGCAGCAGACAGACAGTTATATCTCCCCGCGACACCACAGAGTACAAGCGGAAGGAAAAAGTAAAGTAAGTATGTTAAACTGTCCAAGTCCAGTCCTGTCCAATCCAATCTTGTCTTACCAAAAAAATATATTAATAATTTTATTACTATTAGGTAGTTGGGAGGGTTTTATGAGAGAAAAAATTCATTTGTGCCACCAGGCTATTTAAAGATTTTTAAAAATCATACTTATTTCTAACATACATGCCAGGGTCAAACAGGTCAGGTTAACCCAGACCAAAAGCTTTATCAGTTAGCCAAAATTATTAAAGTATTGTTAACATATTAAACAAACAAACAAACAACAGAACTAAACTGAGACTGTTTTCAGCCCAGACAAGAAGCTTTCAACACAACAACCTACAATGCCCTTTAAAGGACTAAAAAAAAAAAAATTTTTTTTTAAATCCTCTTAAGTCAAGACTATGGCTGCCTATATATACAAAAGCAGTCATACACCTGACCTTCTAACCCAGTGTGTGTGTACAAGTTTCCAATCTCACAGTGATTCCCAGGTGGGATGAACAGACAGATTACACATTCTGGGTGACCCTCAAGGTGTTAAGCTGAGGAACGCCCCACAACAACAACAACAACAACAACACAGACGCCAGAAAGTCTCCACAGCGTAAGAAACTTCAAGAGTAAAACCCTTTCTGTAGCAGAGGTATTGGCAGATCGAGAGCATCCATTCTTCTGACCAAACAGTACAGAGGAATCCACCTGCGGATCGCTGCAAATACAATGACAAAACAAAGAGAGAAAAGAAAAAGGAGCAGAAATTGTCAAGTGCAGCCATTTACATTTCCTGAAGGAGAAGTGGGGGGGTGTCAGGATAGCCTAGTGGTTAGGGCAATGAGCCATGACCTGAAAGCAAGGACTTGAACCATAACCAAGACGCCACAAAAGCATTGTTTTACTACATACACATGTTAGATCTAAAAACAGATGAGATCGATCAGATTTTTAAAACATTTGGGGTTGGGTTTTTTTTTGTTTCTTATTCTTTTATATCGAGGATAGTGGAATAAGCACTTACGTGCTTTTTTACATCCAGTCCCCACGTGTATGAGGTTTTGTAAATTTTGTCATCTGTTCCCTTCCACACACAACAGCCTACTCTTATGAAAAGCGGAACAGGATTTAACGGGTGTGGAAGATGTTCTCTGTGTGTTCGCACACGGGGCCTCGGTTCATAGTCTCATCCGAAGGACTTTTGGGGAGAGTGGAGTTGGTACCAATGTTAACTCCAGGAGAAAATATCCCCTTGAACGGGAATCGAACCCGGGTCGTCCGATTGCGAGGAAATTGAGGAAATGTGTATAATCAAATGCAAAATCAATCAATTTATTCTACGACTTTCCGTCTGTTTAATGGGACTTGTCATGACAAAACAAAAGTGAAGAATACAGTGTTACAAGTAGCAAGACTTACTACAGAAGCAAGTCTTGCTTCTTGTAAGACTTATACTTATGTTTGTCCGTCGTGTTCGACAATGACCTCCAAAACAGCAGAGGAGGCAGCTGCTGTTTCGGAAATTGGGCAGAAATTTGATTATAGTGGAGATGCCTTGCCCACAGTTCATCCCCACTCTCTCGGCCAAGTGGGCATAAGGACAGTCAGCGTTGGAGATGCTCTCCAAAGGCCAACTAGCCCCCAGAGCTGCAGCACATAAGGACTGTGCAAGTCAAGCTTCCTAGTCAGAGTCATAGTTGATCACTAAAGACTAAGCTATAAAGTACAATTCCATGAGTGGGAAAGAAAGCCACTGGTCATACAGCCTCTCACTTTGCTGTTGCCCCCAGCGTCAATGGTTTAACCTCTTAACTGCCCAGTGCAAGTACACCTTATATGCCGGGGAATAAAATTCTTATGTACCACTGCTATGTTCATATCCCTCTTACTCAGAAACTACCACATGAATATTTCTGATAGTCTACCCAATGACAGTATATATATCGTAGACTACTTCGAGGCAAGCTCAAATTAGTTAGCATGATATTTCACTGCGAAAATATATTTAAAATGTAAAACATTGACCATAAATACGATTTCTTCATCACCACTGTCATTCGAGTACCCCCATCTCAATAATGTCAAACATATGTCTAGGCCAAATCTCATTCATTGTTTTTTAAATACACGATCTCCTGAATCATACGCGATCGTTTCATCAATGTTAGGTAAATCTAGAGTTTTATTTGCCACTTTTACAGCTGTGTAAAGTTATTTATGCCTTCAACAAGAAGTGTCAGCAATTTTGAACAAGAACTTCCCAAGCAGTCATGCATAAAAACACAAAATACGAGCAAAAAAACCGATCGTTTTTGCCACAGTTTTTGCAGCTCGATGTTGCCAAGCAACAGGAGAGTGACCTCCATTAATTTTGGAGTTGTTTCCCTTTAACTGTAGTCAAGGAAGCAGGCTTGTTTACTTTGGTTCGACACCCCGGAAATTTTCCGGGTTGTTGGCGTATAGGGTGCACGTTTAGCCCCGGAGAATTTCCGGGGTAAGGCAGTCTAGAGGTTAATCAAGAACTGTGATAAACCCCAGGCGCTGACGGCATTATGCTATGAGTTCACCTCACCTCACCTCACACACACACATACCTGCCCCTCCTTGATCATGATTGTGGTGGTCATGGTGACGGTAACATTTCTTCTTGTGTCCATGACAACTGTCCGTCTCATCGTCATCATCTTCGGAGGACGATTCTCCAAACACTTTGGGCTTCTCGTATATACAGCAGCCTGGCAGACAACAATTTCATCCAATTCTTAGTTTATTCCCTGTCATCCCTTGGGGGATATGGAGGATGTTTATAGATCTCATATCAAACAGCAAAAATCAAAACCAAACTACTTTCATTTCCATGCACCATTTAACCAGATATTTCAACAACAAAAATCTGTTTACATGATCATGTATTTCAGCGTCTTTGAACATGCCTATTTTTAAAAAATTATGTAACGTTATTTCCAAACAAATAAATCATGTTAACATTGACTGATTCAGCAAAGTTTGCACGTTTCTTATGAAAGCAGTTCTGTACTTTCTTCAAAATTATCATCATCATTATCATTATCACCATCATCGTCATTGACATCATCATCATCATCATCATCCTCTGGAGTAACTCACACTTGGACTTGATGATGATGATGATACAGTCTGCTACGTGTCTAACGCCCCATCTACCTTCGGATGAGACTATAAACTGAGGCCCCGTGTGCGAACTCATGCAGAACATCTTGCGCACACGTTAAATCCTGTTCCGCTGTTCGAAAGAGTAGGCCATTGTGTGTTGGTGGGAACAGATGACAAAATTTACAAAACCGCATACACACGGGGAGTGGATGTAAAAAAAGCACCTGAGTGCTTATTCCATTATCCTCGATATAAAATAATAAATGAATTTTTTTTTAAATTCATGTCATCTGAGTGCTTTGATTTGTTGCTTTACAAGATTCAGCAATATATAAATTCCATACATTATTATTATTATTATTATTATTACCCGTGACACAGTCTGGTCAGCCACACAGGCGGTACCTAGACTGGCTGAGTGCACACACGTGGCTGGCCCAAGACTGCCTGACTTGGGAGATAATAATAATAATAATAATAATATGGAATTTATAGAGCGCTATATCTTGCAATTACAAATCGGAGCGCTTCCATTCAATCTATTACAAATCAGAGCGCTTCCATTCAATCTATTACAAATCAGAGCGCTTCCATTCAATCTATTACAAATCAGAGCGCTTCCATTCAATCTATTACAAATCAGAGCGCTTCCATTCAATCTATTACAAATCAGAGCGCTTCCATTCAATCTATTACAAATCAGAGCGCTTCCATTCAATCTATTACAAATCAGAGTGCTTCCATTCAATCTATTACAAATCAGAGCGCTTCCATTCAATCTACTGATAGATCTCTCTATCCCTAACGCGTGTCATGACACGTCAACCAGCCCCAGTCAGTCAGTCTTGGGACAGCGCGGCACCTAGTAGTAATCCACAATCCGAATGCAGCCCCTGTGGAGTAACTCACACTTGGACTTTTTCTTGTTCATGTGTTCGTTGTCCACAGTCTCCGTGGTCCACTGCACTTTTCGCTCCGTCTTGGGCTTCCTTAGCTTCAGCTGCAGTGTGGCATTGTGCTGGTCGGGAAAACAGAGACAACAAGAAAGAATCACTGGCTTTACTTTGATTTGAACTTTCAATTGACAGCAGATGGTTTGGGGGTTGTTGTTTTTATAATGAAATGTGTGTGTGTGTAAGTGTATGTAAGTGTGTGTGTGTGTGTGTGTGTGTGTGTGTGTGTGTGTGTGTGTGTGTGTGTGTGTGTGTGTGGTGTGTGTAAGTGTGTGTGTGTGTGTAAGTGTGTGTGTGAAAGTAAGTGTGTGCACGTTTGTGTAAGTGTGTGTGTCACTGTGTGTATACTATAGTCAGTCACTTCGTGTGACTGTGTGTATCATTGTGTGTTGAGTGGTTTTAAGATTTCACAATCTAAGAGTAGCCAGGTGGTTCATTAATAATGATACACATCATGGTACACTGGGAAGACAAAAATCTTTTTTTTTCTTCAATTTTTGCAAAAAAGGTATTGTTGCAAAGGAAATAAAGTTCAAGTATTCACCAAAGTATACAGTGAATGTGTACAGCTACTTGGTGTTGCTTGGAAATGACCAATGGCAATTTGCATGTTATTAATTTTAAACTGCTACTAAAATTAACTTTTTGTGGAAGCTGTTAATCGTTTGGGCATAAAGGTTTTAAAAGATAGTCAAAATGTTGAAAAATAGTTGGACCGCATGATCCATATTCAAACAGACCTTACTTGTGAAAGAACACATGTATATAATGAACACACAATTTTGTAAATAAGCAGTCCTATGCGCATTTATTAAGTAAGCCAATTCTCATGATTGAATAATGGTTGCTAAGGAAAATACAGTATTGGCACTATAGACAGACAGTACTGGCACTATAGACAGACAGTATTGGCACTATAGACAGTATTGCCTATTGGCACTATAGACTAGTATAGTACTTTAGTAGTTTAGACAGTATTGGTACAATAGTCTAGTATACTGACAGTATTGGCACTATAGACAGTATTGGCACAACAGTCCAGTATAGACAGTATAAGTATTGGCACTATAGACAGTATTGGCACAACAGTCTAGTATAGACAGTATTGGCACTATAGACAATATTGGCACAATAGTCTAGTATACTGTATAGTGTATAGACAGTATTGGCACTATAGACAGTATGAGTATTGCCTACTGACCTGATTTCTCCAAGTCAGTCAAGGATGCAAAGTCAAGAACTGAAGTAATGAAGTACATTGTGTACACAGTATAGATCACTGAGTACAGAGCATATAATAATATACAGCTTCAATTGACACATTCCAATCTTAATAATCATGCTTAAACACTAACACAGTAAACAGACTATAGAGTATCAATGAAACTTCATCAATGAGTCTTCACATATGATTGATATATCATTACACATGTAATGATGTATGTTTGACCGTTGTGTTCGACGATGACCTCCAAAAGGGCAAAACAGCAGAGGAGGCAGCTGCTGTTTCGGAAACTGGGCAGAAATTTGATTATAGGGAGATGCCTTGCCCACAGTACATCCCCTCTCTCTCGGCCAAGTGGTCATGAGGACAGTGAGCGTTGGAGATGTTCTCCAAAGGCCAGCCAGCCCCCAAGGCTGCAGCACATAAGGACTGTGCAAGTCAAGCCTCCTAGTCAGAGAGTCATAGTCGATCACTAAAGACTAAGCTGTAAAGTGAAATTCCATGAGTGGAAAAGCCACTGGTCATACAGCCTCTCACTTCGCTGTTGCCCCCAGCGTCAATGGTTTAATCAAGAACTGTGATAAACCCCAGGCGCTGACGGCATATATCATAATTTATACTAAACTCAGAACAGGCACCACTGAACACCACCAAAGTGACCCAGCAGCAGTGCAGGGCCCCTCTGGCTGGTGGCCCCATGGCGGCCTGATAGTGATGGGCTCCCTGTGGGCTTCCGACCCTGAGGATGAGACATAACAAATCTGGGTATGGCTGTGGCGGGGAGATTGGAATGAGCGGCGTGGGAACAGTAGGACGGGGGTCGTCAGAAGAGGAGGCAGCAAAAAAAATAAATAATAATAATAATATTTATACTAAACTACCAAGGACAGGTTGCCATAAATATTGTAAATGATCAAGTTGGTGTTTTTTTAATATACTACACATAACATAATATACATTACATGCATACAAGCCGTGGAACTAACAAACCTTCCTATGTTTAAAAAAGAAACAAAAACAAAACACAATAATTAAATGTTAAAAAGGTCATGAAATGAAAGAAGGTCTCTAGAGACTTGAGTAAGACATAGACTTTTAAAATTTTTATTTATTTTATTTAATTCTTTTATATCGAGGATAATGGAATAAGCACTCATGTGCTTTTTTCCATCCAGTCCCCCGTCTGTATGCGGTTTTGTAAATTTGTCATCTGTTCCCACTGGCACACAATGGCCTACTCTTATGAACAACGGAACAGGATTTAACGTGTGTGCAAGATGTTCTGCGTGCGTTCACACACGGGGCCTCGGTTTAAAGTCTCATCCAAAGGACTTAACAAAGAGAGAAAGTTTGTTTGGGTTTTTGTTGTTGTTGTTGTTGGGGGTTTTTTTTTGGGGGGGGGGCTTGGGGGAGGGGGCTGTTGTTTTTTTGTTCGTTTTTTTTACAAAAGGAATCAAGGATGAAAATGCATTTGTAAGCATGATCGGCTCTAGTCTAAAAATAAAATAAACAAGACAATGAGAATAACAAGTGGCACTGCGGATGAAATAGCCGAGTTGCTAAGTTGCTACTTGAGTAATCTGTTTGACTTCAATCCCATGGGTCATGAAGTCATGAGTTTGAATCTCTCCTGCATCTGCTTAAGTTAAGGGTGAGGATTTTTAAGTACTTGTCTCCCAGGCCAAATTAACTTCAAGTGCTGACCTGCCAGTGCCTAATTCCCTTCATGTATTTAATACACACCCAAAAGATGAAGAAAAAAAAATATATATATATGCACTTAAACTTCAAAGACCCCATCACTCATATTACATTGAGCGTTCAGTGGGTTATGAAAGACACAACATACCCACATTACCCAGCATACATCCTGAAGTCCACAGAATGGTCATAATGCTGAAGGTGGTAGAGAATGAAAAGAAGAAGAAGTATTTGGCATATATATGCTGAGTAATCTAATCTACAGCCAGTGTTTGTTGCCAGCCGTTCATGAACAGAATCGCTCCAACGAGTCAAGTTAGTATCGATAATCATTGTTAATCAGAGTAAAACTACCATTTCGTTTCGTCAGAGCTCAACGCAAAATTATCCTGGACAACTAAAATTCTATCCAGAAATTTCTACCCTACAATCTAGTAAAACTTCATACAACCCTGCCAACCTTTTCTTTATGGCTTACCCATCATAATTCATAAAACTGTCAAATCTGTTATGTTCTAAAAACAGTCGAACTCTGTCTTGTTCAGAAAGTCCAAAATGAATGACGTGCTCTACATTCTAGAAAGAAAGAAAAAAGTAAGATTTCTTACCGATACTTCCTCAGTTACAGTCTGGGTAACAGTTACTTCATCAGCAGACACTGGATTTGCTTCAGCCATTTTCACATTTGGTCTTGAATACGAGTTTTGAAACAAACCAAGCAAACAAAATGTTTAAAGAGCAAGTCCCGAATAGCAACACACCAGCTAAAGGCCTAAGAGTGGTCTCCCCTAGCCTAGGCCTATCGAGAGAAAGCCCACATGCATGCGTAAAAAAATCATCTATTTAATTAAAAGAAGATCCGTGTTGGAAAGTATTTAAAAAGTTTGTAGTATTGTTACTTTTATATTGGAGCTCTCAATTTTAAGCCATTAAAAAGAACAGTAAGTGCATCGTGTTTTTTAATTTTTATTTTTTAATATAACATTTTCAACAAGTTTGCCTATGGACTTTATGAAAGTTTTGGGGTTGGCGAGGGGGGGGGGAGGGTTGTGGGTTTTGGGGTTTTTTAACAGATCGGTATGTTCCTTTGGAAAACTTGCCAAACCAACTGTGTTTTCAAAAAGGGGGAGGGGTGGAAAAATGTATGATAAGCCTTGTGCTTTGAGTTGAATTACACTTTTCATAGGCCACAGCCTGCCTGGATTTTTTTTTTTTTTTTTTTTTTTGGGGGGGGGGCAGGTTATGAAAAGGGATATGTTAATGTATACATGTAGCCTGAAGTGAAGGTATAGAAGTAGAACACTATTATTAGTCTGACAGGGTTTTCGGGGCAGTAGTGTACAACCACACCTTTGTGTCAAGGGCCTCTAGACTGCCTTAATAGTTTTTGTTGTTTGTTTGGTCCTCAGACATTGTAAATTGTAATGATTCTACACACACACACACACACATGTATATATATATATATATATATATATATATATATATATATATATATATATATATATAATATATATATATATTATATCATTATATGTGTGACTAGTATTATATATGGTATATTCTATAGATATTATATATTTGGACTATTTAATTATAGTGGAGGGCAAAACCAGATGGCTCAAGCTCTGTGTACAATATGTTGCACAATCTTATCATGAATTTGCTCAAAGAACTAGTGCTGACTGACATTATAACAGCACAAGTAATGGATTGTGTGCATTCCATTACATGCATTCATGAGTTCTTGTGCATTGTATGTTAAGATGACATGGTTGTCACTGGATGATCTTGTTGTACACGTGACATTTGCACATGCGCATTTCTTAAATCTAGGCTGAGGCTAAACAGTAAACTTGTACAATAGCTGCCATTTGCATTACGTCAATAGGCTACACTTTTCATATTTGGGATAGTCAAAGGGTTCAACATTAACTACTGTTCCAGGTGGGTGAACATGATCTATATAGTATATATGATACTTTAATCATAGTATACAGGTCTTCTAATTGTTGTATAAGATTCACAGTCTAAGTTAGTAAGTACTGTAGAGTTGATTTCTGCGCAGTAACTGAGTAAGTTAGTAAGGACTGCCGAGTTGATTTATGTATACATGCAAAGTTGTTTATGTACAGTGAGTACTTTGGAGTTGATTTCTATACATGTACAGTAAGTTAGTATTGCAGAGTTTATACCTATGTACAGTAAGTTAGTATTGCAGAGTTGATACCTATGTACAGTTACTGAGTTAGTATTGCAGAGTTGATACCTATGTACAGTAAGTTAGTATTGTAGAGCTGATTTCTTTATGTGCAGTAAGTTAGTATTACAGAGTTGATTTCTGTGTACACTAACTGAGTAAGTTAGTATTGCAGAGTTGATTTCTATGTACAGTAAGTTAGTATTGTAGAGCTGATTTCTTTATATACAGTAAGTTAGTATTGTAGAGCTGATTTCTTTATGTACAGTAACTTGAGTAAGTTAGTATTGTAGAGCTGATTTCTGTATGTACAGTAAGTTAGTATTGCAGAGTTGATTTCTATGTACAATAAGTTAGTATTGTAGAGTTGATTTCTTTATGTACAGTAGGTTAGTATTGCAGAATTGATTTCTATGTACAATAAGTTAGTATTGTAGAGTTGATTTCTTTATGTACAGTAAGTAAGAAAGCACTGTAGAGTTGATTTCTATATATGTACAGTAATTTAGTATTGCACATTTGCTATATAGTCATTTACATGTTAGGGAATGTAGGTGTGTGTGTGTGTGTGTGTGAGATCTTCAGTTTAACGTCTATTCACATTTAGTGATTTTAGACGGGGAAAAGTAAAATAAACAAGAGAATGTAAACAATAACAAAAAGTGTCAAATAAC
Organism: Rapana venosa; assembly: GCA_028751875.1. Classification (NCBI taxonomy): domain Eukaryota; kingdom Metazoa; phylum Mollusca; class Gastropoda; order Neogastropoda; family Muricidae; genus Rapana; species Rapana venosa. The sequence continues at coordinate 7,690,779 of CM054161.1, forward strand.
AGTACTTAAAAACTAACTTTAACATACTACAAAAACTGAATTATCGGACTTCTTATCAATCCTAACACAATGTCCAACAGTAACGATGGTTCAGACAAAATTGATCCAGTGTATAACCTGGTATAGCAGGTAAAAATGCTTTTTAAATGTCCACAATCAAAATAAACATGACTATTGGTATCTTCTCCCCACAAATACAGTTTACATCTTTCACGTACTTTGTCCTGAAAGCATTTAGTTTAAATCTGTACATAAGGGATAACATATTTCTACGATTATACCAACCACAGACTTTGTTAGAAATGAAAGCATTTCGAAAATCTGTTTGTGTGTGTGAAAATTCAGTTGTGTGTGGTGTGTGTGTGTGTGTGTGTGTGTGTGTGTGTGTTGTGTGTGTGTTGTGTGTGTGAGTGAGTGAGAGAGAGAGAGAGAGAGAGAGACAATGACAATATTTGACAATATTTTATTGTAATAAGCTGTTAAAGCCCATTTACAAGGGGACAGTGGGAAGGGGACTGGGCACAAAACACGTATTTTCAGAAATACAGATGTATCATTTCTACAGCCCAAATGGTCGACATGGCATGGATTCCACGACATGGTGAAGTGTTTTACATTACGATTCAGATAAATTGGTGCCTAACACTTTCGCCCATTGCTAATGGGGAAAGGGAGGGGGGAGGGTAACAACAACCACAAACATCATTTAAACACCGAGTCTGTGACAGGGCTTCCTGTCCTACATTTCCGTCTGATCCGGTAACTCATGCTCTTTCAACACGTGAAAAACCTAACCACAATATGCTAACCTCCTGTTTTGCTCTCTCTCTCTCTCTCTCTCTCTCTCTCTCCACCACACACACACACACACACCCAACACACACACAACATATGCACACACATATGCATGCACACACGCACACACACACGCACGAACACACACACGCACGAACACGCACACACGCACGCACAAACACACGCACGCACACACACATGCACGAACATACACAAACACACATCACACAGCGCGCACGCACGCACAAGAGGGTGCGCATGCACACACACACACACTCACACTCACACAACGCACATATACAGGCAACCACAGTCACTTCTAACCCAGAAAAAATCTGATAGCATCCATCATAACATGTAAAACATCCAGTCCAGCACTAATTCTGTCTTTGATTCTGTCACGATCGGCAGGTGTCCACAGCTGCAGCTTGGAATAAATGTCTTTTTCCTCCTGAGTCAGTTGCCTGGTGTTCTTTTTTGCAAACCAAAAGTAATCAGCAGGGTTATGAGTGTCATCTGTCCAGATAAACTGAAAATCATATCTTCACTTTCACAAATGATAGTATCAGGTATTTCATCAGAGGTATACACATTAAGAAAGTCCTTGTTTCTTAGAAACGTCCCTGAGATTTCTCTGCAGGGATCTGTTTTCTCAGCCCACCCACATAGTTCTTTATAGTATCTCCACTGTAGCCTGCATCCGAATCTGATCTAGATATTCGTCACAGTCCTCCCTCTCCATCGTAATGTCAGGTACAGGCACCTCAACCAGGTCAATTCCACCTTGTTGTTCAGCGACTGTGTCAGCTTCCAACACTGTGACAGCACCTGACGCACAGCAATAATCATGTGTGGGAAGCACCGATTGCGAAGGCATGTGGTTTGGAGAGGCTGGGGTGTTGGTGTGTGAGACAGACTGGGTGATGGGGGGTGTTGGCATAAACAAACTTGGCGAAGTTTCGAATGGGAACAATGCACTTGCCTTGTCTTCTTGCCTTTCCTCTGTCTGTCTCCTCTCCTCTGCCCGCCTCCTCTCCTCTGCCTGTCTCCTCTCCTCTGTCCTTCGTCGGTCCTGTTGGTCTGAATGGGAGGGCTTTCTGCGGAAGTACACAGGTGTTTGTTGACCGCCATGTTCCCATCACTTGAGCCAGCCTTCAGTCGAAGCACAACAGTCGTTTGCTCGCCTTCTCCACAGACCTTCCATGAGGTGATGCAGTGTTGTTGCAGCAGGGCACCTAGCGTCACTTCCAGCGTTGTTGGTAACCGACAACTGGCATGGTGCTGGTTTATTTGGCAATTTAAACACAAAATTTACACAGCAAAATTTCGCCCTGCCTATATCCAAGGGAGATCACCCCGAGCTCGAGAGAGAGAGAGAGAGATCTATGCATCATGCACATTTGTGTGTGTGATCTGTTATCATGAAAGTGTGTGTGACACAAAAACAAAACAAACATCAGTTATCATTACCTATTTGCCTCAAAGTGATGTACACTAAAATAAAAAAAACTATGTTGTGTTCTACTTTTTTATCTATTTTCTGTAAACATTCATACACATATCTGATGATATCTGCTTGATGAATATCAACAAAGGTATGCAGGACTCAGTTTGTGTGTGTGTGTGTGTTGCCAGCATGCTACTGGGCAATCACATGTGCTAGAGCAAAAGATATGAGCCCTGTGCATCAAGTTGTTGATCAATGCAAGATTTTTTTTTTGACATCATCAATCATCATCATCATATCCATCATCAATCATCACTATCATCCATCATCAGTCATCGCCATCATCATCATCATCTAGTTATGGCTCGGCTGGTAACAGAAAATGATTGAAAGAAGTGATGATGACTCCATTGACATTGAAGATGACTCTGATGTGCAGCGCAGGCTGTGGTTCTACAAGAGAGCATGGAAACAAAGAGGGGAGAGGTGCCATCCAAATCGCCCAAGTCCAGAATTAGAAAGAATGTCATCGATTTGAAGAACAAGGACTCTGTCATTAAAAAGCAGACACGGGGCAGGTCAGAGAGCTACGTGGAAGACGGATCAAAGCTGAATATTCGTATTGTGCCTGAGAACAAGAAGGCAGAGAGCAGAAAAGTGGGAACCATGATGGCAAAGAAGGGGAGAAGGATGATCACTTGTGCTCTGGGATTTTTGTTTTGTTCCATGGTGGCAGGCTCTCCAGTCCTAAAAACCAAGCAGAATCTTCCCCGCACATGTATAGCAAAGCTGGAGAAGAAAGGGGACTGCCCAGACAAAGGTATATCAGACTGGGAGGAACTGAACAAGGCGTGCTGTGTCCACAGTGGGCAAGTTGTGCACTGTCAGGAGCTCGAAATAAACGGAACGACTCACATGCTTCTTGCCTGTCTGCCAGATCAAACAGTTCCACCCGGAAAGATTGGGCAACTCAGAATCAACAGCAGAGACCTCCCTGAAGTAGACTTGACCACAGACTGTCCCCCTGACACGTATCGCAAAGACAGCGTCATGTCATCCTCCATCCGCTTTCCACACTGCCCAGAAAAGAAGAGCAGGAAGGGAAGTGACATGGAGGAGAAGGTGTGCGATGGAGACACAACCCGAGACCATCGCTTTGCCTGCAAGGTGGGGTTCCACACCAAAGAGGACCACTCCCAGGGTCACAGCGACTGTGTAGCTATGCCTTGCCCAGAGGGACAGCGTCCTTACCAAAAGATCAGCGGCAATTGCAGTGATGGTAGCCTCAGAGTCACCTATGGCTGCACAGAAGCGAAATCTTCTGTGGAGGGGCAGACAAGCAGCCCCGTGACCCCAGATGACCTGACGACTCCTGCTTACTCTTCCTCCTCCTCCTCCACCAGCAATGGCAGTCCTGGCCAGGAGCAGAGTAGCAAGGTGTATATAATCCTGGGGGTTGTGGCTGTGGCTCTACTGGGACGGGGCTGTCAGCTGAGATGGGGTATTATCTAGGTTTTTAGGCGTAGAAATGCTAAGGAAACGGTAGTGCCTGTGCGCTGGAAAGCCATTAAGCAGGAATCGGACTAGAACTAAGCTTCACGAGGGGCGACTCGAGTGGCTTGTTGATGTCTGAATTTTGTTGATTTTTATGTGTTTAAACTCTGTAAATCATTGATATGTCTTGAGGCTGGATTTTAAAGTGTCATAAGTAGGCTTTTAGGGAGGCACCGTGGTCGAGTGGTTTAGGCGGTCAACTCGTGATCCAGAGGTCGCGGGTTCGATCCCCGCTCGGCTCGGTGTTGTGTCCTTGGGAAAGACACTTTACTCCTATTTTCCTCACTCCACCCAGGTGTACAAGTGGGTACCAGCTCTGCTGGGGAAGTATCTGGCGACAGACTAGCGTCCTGTCACAGGGGTGGTGGAAAAACCATCAGTTCGCTTAACGCTACAGAAACCGGGATAAGCTCCGGCTCTATGGGCCTTCTGGCTCGAAAGAACATACTTTACTTTTTAAGTAGGCTTTTAGCGAAGGGAGAGAGGGAGGTCATTTGAGATCACCAGACCAGAAACAGAGAAAGAGCGACGGCCAACAGTGGATTGGTTGAATCTTGGTATTCATAAGCACAGGGTATCTGCAGAGCGGAGGGAACGAGAAGGAGTGTATAGGTAAAGACAGTCACAGAGGTAGGAGGGAGCTGTTTTGTGGAGACACTTGTAACAGAGGGTACTGATCTTATAAGAGCTTACTCTCTGTGGCACAGGCAGCTTGTGGAGGGAGCCAGTGTATCTTTTAAAAATTCAGATCTTGATATAACTATCTCAATGGATAGAGAGTTCTGTGAATGCTGTGAATTGAATGAATAGGATTTTGTCTTTGATGGCTTTTGTCTACATTTTTTGTTATTGAATTTTAGCTGTACATTTTCTGAATGGAATAGATTATGAGCTTTTTTGGGGGGGTGATTGATCGTTTATGCCTTATACTTTTTTATTATTGTTAATTTGTTGATTTGAAGAGACTATAATGATGGTTTTTTAACAGTTGTCATCATGTCATAGTTGAAAAAGGAACAGTGCATACAAAACCTGGGATGTGATGAATGCTGTGGACAGCATCTGGGAAAGAACAGGATGACATCAAGAAGAGAAAGTGTTAAAAAGTGGAATTAAGACTGAAGCAGGCATGAAGGAGATTGTATAATATGATATACTATATATATATTATTCTGACCACCTGAGAGCAGATGACAGAATTTACAAAAACCGTATACACTGGGACTGAATGTAAAAAAGCGTGTAAGTGCTTATTCCATTATCTTTGATATAAAAGAAGAAGAAAAAAGAGCCAGGTAACAAAGTATGGCAGCCCAAATCACCCTCATCCCTGATTTGGGGAGTTTTGCCCTATCTGACATTCCAGTGCCTACTTTAATTTATCTAACATGGCATCTCCCACAGAATAAACTGTGTGGTGTGATTGAAGTTTCCGTACCAACAGAAACAGATTCATTTTCATCCCTTTTTGTCTCTTCAAATATCACACACTCACTCTCTTATGATCTTCGTTTTCATATTTTGGTCCTTTAAAATTAAAATGTTATCAGCCATCTGGGTTCATTCCCATGGTAACCAGTGTTTGAAAGCCATATAATTTTGAGTTGTGGGTGAGGCCCCACAAGGTCCATTTATAAAAGGAATATTTAAACATGACTTACATGAAAGAAAAAGTTTGTTGATATACTGTTATGTATATGGTCTTTTACATGCATATTATATAATAATATACAGTAACTCCCCAACACATAATGAGTCACATTGCACCCGAGGTCAAGTGTAAGTTGTTAATAATTTTTTGATTGGCAGTCCAAAAACTATTCAGTACATCAACAACAACAACAACAACAAACCAGATTCTATGACAAGTTATTACATAATTATTGAAATGCCAGACTCCAGGAAGTGACAAAAGGAGAAACTGACGAACGTGGCATCATTAAGAGGTGGTCAGGACGAGGGGTCAGATGTTTTTAAACACTTTTTTTTTTTAAAGCAAACCGAAACAAAATTACACCGTAAACGGCTTAATACTTCGGTTCAAGGTAGAAAAAATAAAAAGCTTGCAGTTTTTATAATCAATCACAATCAATGACACAGCTTGGACAGGGAGCTTTATATATATATATATATATATATATATATATATAAATTAATATACAAATCCAAGGGCTGACCATGCTGCTGTATAATATACATACATATATTATATATATATATATATATATATATATATATATATATATATATATATATGTATATTATATATACAGCAGCATGGTCAGCCCTTGGATTTGTATATTAATTTTATTATAACCAAAGTTTTGCTGCTGGTATCAACATTGAAAAAGTGCCTTTTTTTTAAAGTGCCTTTTTGAATACTTTGTGTATTACATGAAATGCATTATCATATTGAAAAATTACAGCGTGTTATATATACAGTGCCTTATCAAAAGTGCCATGTTGGAGATAATAAGATCTATAAGTGCCATATCCATAGTGCCATATTGGAGATAATAAGATCTATAAGTGCCATATCAATAGTGCCATATTGGAGATGATGATATACCATTACCCTGCTAAAGTATATGACCTGTGCATGTGTGTGATTCAGATTCAGAATATTTTATTGCCATTTAAGTCAAGTAGACTTATTTGACACAACAACAAAACAAGCAAACATCAGTTATAATCATCTCTTTGGCTCAAAATGATGTACACTAAAGCATGTTGCATTTTTCTTCTCATTTTCTCTTTTCTTAAAACATTCATACACATATTTGATGATATCTGCTTGATAGATATCAATTGTGATTATGTCAATTAATTTATCTATACAAATGTCACGTTCTTTGTCTTTGGTTGTGTGTGTGCTTTTGAAAAACATTTGACTACTGAAATTTTTTTTCATAGATTTGGTCTGCAGCGTACCATATTTGTAATATGTTTGTTTAAACTATTGATTATTTATCATTGATTGCATGACTGTGTAAGGTTGGATTGAGTGCATGGGCTTTGATTTGTCTTTGCAAGATATAGCGATGATATATAAGCTCCTTTCATTATTATTATTATTATTATCAATATTATATGCAAGTTTGCTCTAGCATATGGCACTTCAAGCACAGCTGTATGATATTTGACTTTGGCACGCACTGTATTTCTCACTGTATTACATGTTCTTGTTGAAGAGAGAGAGAGAGGGGATGGGAGAGGATGTGGTTTGGTGTTTTCTCTTAAGTGCTTGTAGATCTATTAAAGCTGCCCTTCCACACTTTTGTTCAGAAAATGTTTTGGGGGGAGAGAGAGAGAGAGAGAGAGAGAGAGAGAGAGAGAGACTTGAAGGTGGAGAAGATCGAACTTGACACCGTTCTGGTGATGTGGATGACACTAGCATACCCAGCATGCACCCAGCAGTGAGTGGAGAGGCAGGCTCCGCCAAGTTTAACTTGCTTACAATATACAGCCTGAGAACTTCAGCGCACTGCCTCAACTCCTCAATGACTTCAGGGAGCAGAGCAGTGCAGTCCTGATAATTGTCAGGGGCAAGGCAGTCAGCCCTGATAATTATGTTGGGGGGGGGGGGGGGGGGGGGGCCAGTGGGCCCTGATAATTATGTCAGGGGCAGTGCAGTCAGCCCTGATAATTATGTGGGGGGGGGGGGGCAGTGGGCCCTGATAATTATGTCAGGGGCAGTGCAGTCAGCCCTGATAATTATGTCAGGGAGAAGTCAGCCCTGATAATTATGTCAGGGGCAGTGCAGTCAGCCCTGATAATTATGTCAGGGGCAGTGCAGTCAGCCCTGAGAGAAAGGGAAAAAGGGGCGTCAAGCTCAACTACTTACTGTTTATATAAAACCAGGCAACTTTGGTCCGATTCGGCTTCGCCTCATCGGACCAAAACTTGCTAGTTTTATATAAAAACTAAACAGTTTACCTTGACGCCCCTTTTTCCCTTTCTCTTATATTAAACTGAAAGTAATACTAATTTATTTTTGATGGGTAAACTATAAAATTATGGGAATTTATGCTAAACAATAACTTGTCAATAACTTGTCAAGAACTTTATTAACAACTTGTCAAGAACTTTATCAAGAACTTGTCAAGAACTTCATCAAGAACTTATCAAGAACTTATCAAGAACTTGTCAAGAACTTATTAATAACTTATCAGCAACTTATCAACAACTTATTAACAACTTATTAACAACTAATGCAAGAACTTAATCAAGAACTTATCAAGAACTAAAACAAGAACTTATCAAGAAACTAAACAGTCCCCCTCACAAATTATAAAAAC